>CAWUFW010003011.1:1095000-1390000 GCA_963921515.1 Calotriton arnoldi
GACTTCATCCTCCGAGCAGCAGTGCGCCAGAAGCCGCGTTTGCAGCGTGGTGTAAAAAGGGGCATTGCCTCAGAACACCTCTCTGCAATGCAGCTCTGTGGAGCATACTGGAGGTACCTGGTGGGCTAGTTGGCCCCCAGTGACCCTCAGGATTCAAGGGGACTTAATCCCCCAACTTACAACGCGCCAGGGGGCGCGTTTGCACAGTGGTGCAGGGAGGGGGCGGGGCCTGATATAACAAGTGTACCTT
Organism: Calotriton arnoldi; assembly: GCA_963921515.1. Lineage (NCBI taxonomy): Eukaryota > Metazoa > Chordata > Amphibia > Caudata > Salamandridae > Calotriton > Calotriton arnoldi. The sequence goes on from CAWUFW010003011.1 coordinate 1,095,251, forward strand.
TTTCTGTACCTTTCCTGCCTGTTTTTACATCTCACTTGCCTCTTTCTGCACTTTTCTTGCTTCTTTCTACACCTGTTGCTTCTTTCAGCAATTCTCTTGCCTCTTTGTGCACTTCTCTTGCCTCTTTGTGCACTTCTCTTGCCTCTTTCTGCACCTCTCTTGCCTCTTTCTGCACCTCTCTTGCCTCTTTCTGCACCTCTGTTGGCTCTTTCTGCACCTCTGTTGGCTCTTTCTGCACCTCTGTTGGCTCTTTCTGCACCTCTGTTGGCTCTTTCTGCACCTCTGTTGGCTCTTTCTGCACCTCTGTTGGCTCTTTCTGCACCTCTGTTGGCTCTTTCTGCACCTCTGTTGGCTCTTTCTGCACCTCTGTTGGCTCTTTCTGCACCTCTGTTGGCTCTTTCTGCACCTCTGTTGGCTCTTTCTGCACCTCTGTTGGCTCTTTCTGCACCTCTGTTGGCTCTTTCTGCACCCCTTGGCTCCTTCTGCACCTCTGTTGGCTCCTTCTGCACCTCTGTTGGCTCCTTCTGCACCTCTGTTGGCTCCTTCTGCACCTCTGTTGGCTCCTTCTGCACCCGTTGGCTCTTTCTGCACCCCTGTTGGCTCTTTCTGCACTCTTTCTGCACCCCTGTTGGCTCTTTCTGCACCCCTGTTGGCTCTTTCTGCACCCCTGTTGGCTCTTTCTGCACCCCTGTTGGCTCTTTCTGCACCCCTGTTGCTTCATTCTGCACTTTCCATGCTTCTTTCTGCACTTTCCATGCTTCTTTCGGCACTTTCCATGCTTCTTTCGGCACTTTCCATGCTTCTTTCGGCACCTGTCTTGCTTCTTTCGGCACCCCTGTTGTCTCTTTATGTACCTCGTTTGCCTCTTTCTGCACGTTTCTTGCCTTTTTCTGCACCTTTTCCCTCTTTCTGCACGTCTGTTGCCTCTTTCTGCACCTCATTTGCTTCTTTCTGCACCTCATTTGCTTCTTTCTGCACCTCATTTGCTTCTTTCTGCACCCCAGTTGTCTCTTTCTGCACTCGTCTTCCCTCTTTCTGTACCTTTCCTGCCTGTTTTTGCATCTCACTTGCCTCTTTCTGCACTTTTCTTGCTTCTTTCAGCAATTCTCTTGCCTCTTTGTGCACTTCTCTTGCCTCTTTGTGCACTTCTCTTGCCTCTTTGTGCACTTCTCTTGCCTCTTTGTGCACTTCGCTTGCCTCTTTGTGCACTTCTCTTGCCTCTTTGTGCACCTCTCTTGCCTCTTTGTGCACCTCTCTTGCCTCTTTGTGCACCTCTTGCCTCTTTCTGCACCTCTCTTGCCTCTTTGCGCACCTCTTGCCTCTTTGTGCACCTCTTGCCTCTTTGTGCACCTCTTGCCTCTTTGTGCACCTCTTGCCTCTTTGTGCACCTCTTGCCTCTTTGTGCACCTCTTGCCTCTTTGTGCACTTCCGCACCTCACTTGCCTCTTTCTGCACCTCACTTGCCTCTTTCTGCACCTCACTTGCCTCTTTCTGCACCTCACTTGCCTCTTTCTGCACCTCACTTGCCTCTTTCTGCACCTCACTTGCCTCTTTCTGCACTTCACTAGCTTTTGCAAGCAAGCAATATATTCCAAATATCCCGTGGGTATTCAATTAGAGTTTCTCCTTTCCGCCCCCCCCCCAGAGGTGGAGGGGGGGGGGGAGGACGTGCTCCAGGGTGCTAAGACAAGGCACCTTGTTGTTAGAGGGAGGCTGTGGTAGTGAAGGAAGGGCAACCTCATTCCACAGATGGGTTAGGGTGGGCAGAGGGGGGGGTTGAGGGGTGCAGCATTAGAAAAATGAGCGTAGGGCTAGAAGACAGACTAGGATGTTGAGCAATTTGTTTAAATTTGGATGCCAAGCTGTAATTGGCAGGGTTCTTGTCAACAAGGGGCTTGATTTGATTTTCTTGAAAGATTTGGTACAAATGGAAGAGAGCTGGAGGAGAGAATATGCTGGTCCGGGCTGTAAAGAGCCACGTAGGTCTAAGGGATGACAATTGTTTAAAGTAATTTCTTGTAATGTGAATGGCTTCTTGAACTCACAAAAAAGATGAGCTATGTTAAAATGGCTGGAAGCCTTTTCGCCCCAGGTGATCTTTTTGCAGGAGAGGCATCTTAAATCTAACTCCCCCAACTTTACTCTCCCTAAAAAATATGCACAAGCATATTTTGCCTCAGCCCAGGCGGCAGTGCGTGGAGTGGGCATTCTTTTGTCTTCGGATTGGGAGGTGGGTAAGGTGATTAGGGATGAGGGAGCTAGATGGTTGTGGATAGAGGTCATAGTTAATGGAATAGCTATCGTCCTGCTCAATTACTATGGTCCAATTGGTGACGAGTGTGCGCCCCTGGAACAGATATACGAGCTGCTGTTGGGTGTGCAGGGATATATAATTATGGGGGGAGATTTTAATCTAATACAAGACTTGCGTCTTGATACTTCCAATATGGGGAAAAAGCAATTAAAACCTAAAACAGATAGACTTTTAAAAATTATTAGAGATGATCTCGCCCTACTGGACCCATGGAGGGTAGACCATCCAGGTACCGCTGAGTTCACGTTACTCAGGGAGATTTAAAACAGCATCCAGGCTGGATTTTTTGGGGATTAGTAATCAGTTCACAAGGGGAGATTCTTTGATTCTCTCTAATCCATTCTCAGATCACTCTCTAGTATCCTTAATTTGACACTTGCCGGCCCCCAGAAGAAAGAGTAATAGGTGGTATTTTGATAAAGCACTGTTATCAGATCAAAAATGGATTGACGAAACCCGGGATTTTATAGGGTGGTTCTTTAAGGAGAATGTGAATATGGCGCCAGATTTTATAGTATGGGAGGCTTTTAAGGCTACGTTTAGGGGACGAGTGGTGGCATACAGTGCTAATCTCTATAAGCTAAGAAAACTGAAGATTGCCGGACTCCAAGAAGCGGTGGAGCAGGTTAGGAGAGAACTTTCAGGGAGGTTAATTAGGGAGGAGGAAGGAGAAGCACTCCATCAGGAACTATTAAGAGCTAAGGAGGAGCTGAAAAGTTTTTTTTTGCTTGAGGAAATTGCTGGAAGTAAAGCTGCCAGTCAAAAGGTGTACGAGGAAAGCCACCATATCGGAAAACTTTTAGCCTGGTCCACAAAAACGCATCAGAGTAAACAGTCCATCCCACAAATTAGAAATCCGAGTACTAGGTGTCTGGTGAATGATAAAGATGATATCGCTGAGATTTTTATATCACATTTCAGCAAGATATATGCAGAAGTCCAGACAGTTGACCCTCAAGCTCTTGCGGAGTACTTTACAACAGTCCACCTGCCTAAAGTTAGAGAGGAGGACTGTATGCTTTTGATTGAACCGATTACAATCACAGAACTATGTGAAATCGTTAAAAAAATGACAAATGGGAAGGCAAGTGGCAATGATGGGATCCCCATCGAAGTTTATAAACTGTTTTTAAACGAACTCACCCCTTTCTTAGTATTACTGTATAACCAAGTTATGGCTGGAACGGGAGTCCCAGATAAATTCAAAGAATCATTGATGATTTCAATTCTAAAAAAAGATAAGGACCCTAAAGATCCAAGCTCGTATCGCCCAATAAGCCTACTAAATGTAGACTATAAGCTTCTTATGAAAATCTGGGCAAATAGAATTAAGGGCTGTGCGCTGTACTTGGTTCATGCAGATCAAACAGGCTTTTTGCCGGGGAGATCTATGGCTGCGAATACTTTCCATCTGATCCAGGCTATTGACTATTTCTCTGCTACAATCTTAATGATGGACGCAGAAAAAGCCATAGATCTGGTGGATTGGCAGGCCCTCTTCTTTATTTTGGGGGAGTTCGGCTTTCCACACCAGCTGATTGAGATGCTGGAGAGAATCTATAGAGGAGCCATTGCAAAAATTATTATAAATTCAGAGGAGGTGGGAGAGGTAGTAATAAGGCGGGGATGCCCCCTCTCCCCCCTTTTCTCACTTTTTATTGAACCATTAGCGAAAAAAATTCGCGCCAACATATCAATCCAAGCCCCCCTATTAGAAATGGCCAAAATAAAGCTATTTGCTGATGATTTGATCCTGTACCTGAATCCAGAAAAATCAAACATCCAGAGAGCATTGGGTGAAATTCAGGCATTTACAGAATTAGAAGGATACAGGGTCAATCAATCTAAAACAGAGCTTCTTTTATTTAATACACCAAGAACAGAGCTGCCGGAAGGGTTAAAGTTTTTACCTTTTAAACCAATTAGATATCTAGGCTTATATGTAACAGTGGACTACCTTCAACTGTTTCACCTAAATTACGGTAAAACACTGGATAAAATAAAAAGTCTGTTAGATAGATGGGCATTATTGCCCTTGTCAATAATAGGTTGAGTCTCTCTGATAAAAATGTCTATTCTTCCTTTGTTGTTTTTATTTTTAAATCTTCCTTTAAAGATTCCAATCTCATATTTTAATGAAGTTGATAAAGTGTTTCGGGAGTTTATTTGGGCCCAAAAAAAATCTCGAACTAATTTTTCTATTTTACAACTAGATGTTGAACAGGGAGGTCTTGCAGTACCTCACTTAGCCACTTATTACCAAGCGGCATTACTTAACCTTACAACTCAGCTTTTGTCCCCTCTCACGAAGTTTGATAATTTTTTAATTAATCATATGCTAAGGGAGAGTGCTATTAAATTACCAGCATTCTTGAGAACGGCAAAGTTACCAAAAAAAACAAGATCTAAGTTGGTGAATACACTACTAAACCGCATTCAGCGATTTTATAAAAATTATAATATTCCATCATGCCATATATACTCCTTTCTTTGTGATGGCGAGGTATGGGGCCTCAAACTCCCACAGAAAGGGGTACAGCTTTTTATTTTGTTGTGTTTTTGTAAACTGGGTGATTTTTATAATGGTGCTAATCAGATGACATGGGAGGCGTTTGTAACACAATTTGAAACACGTAGCCGCGACCTCTGGATAAGTTTTAGGCAGATTTCATGCTTCCTCCGGACTAACTTCAGAGGAATTAGTGAGAATACGAGAGTAATTTTAAAAGCTGCTTTTGAATCAAATTTATTGGGCATTGGCAATTGGTACAAGGTATTACGCCAGGAGAAGAATAAGAACCTCATTGATCTAATGCTCCCAAAAATCGCTCAGGAAACAAACTGTAGGTTTAGTAGTTGGGGATGGATACGAGTCTGAGTTTGGCCAAAGGGCATTGAGAGCGGCTAACTTTCAAAGCATGTCCTTCCTGTCTAGATGGGTGGCCTATTATACTCCCTCTAGGCTTCATAAATGGTTCCCTACGCTATCGAATGACTGTTTTAGATGTAATCTGCCAGAGGCAGGGGACTGGACACATTTTTCCCTTGTCTGAAATTACAACACTTTTGGGAAGAGGTTTTTGGGTTTATTAGTAAATGTGTTCCATTAGATATCCTTCCATCAGCATCGCTGGCGCTATTTGGCTTCTCCTATGTAGTTGATCAGCTCTCACTATACGAGCAATTTTTTGTGTCCCTTGCCATAGCAGTAGCCAGATCTTTAATTTTACAAAATTGGAAATCTCAGAAATTACCTATACTGACTCTGTGGCTACAAAAGATGGAGGACTTACAAATTTGAGGAGGCCTACGCAAAGAGGATAGGGGCGGTGTGGAAATTTGAGAACATATGGAAGGGCTGTGTCACAACTACACAAATAAATGATACTATGTGATTTATTACTATGGAATTTCAAGGCGTAGAGTGTAACTATAGAGGTTTTCTAAGTTGGGGCCACACGCCATCATGGATTTGACGCCTAGAATGCTGGTTTTTATACACCATGTAAAATGGACCATGTACTTATGTTTTGTTTTCTTTTACCATGCATTTTAAATATGAGACTTAATATGCAATAGGTTTTATCTTTTCTGCCTCTTAGTATACACTGTGGGTCATATTTATTATGCACTAGTGGATTATGAAATTTGTTAAACTTTTTGTCTATTGTTTTTATATGTGATTGGAGAGTCTGCAAATTTGTTTGTACTATGTTGGTTCCCTACGCTCAATAAAAAATATATTTAAAAAAAATGAATGATGTAATATGTGACGTCATCAGCAGTGCATTGCGGGGGCGCGAGTTATAGTTAGCTGAACTAAATATAACGGCCGAATTTCTCTGGTTTTGTACGAGTGAAATGTCCAACTAACTAGAACGTCCCTGAAACCTGTGGTTTTTTCAGTGAATTTCTAAGGTTTTTTAAATGCTAATTTCTAACTATAACGTCCCTGAAACCTATGGTTTTTTCAGTGAATTTCAAAGGTTTTTTAAATGCTAATTTCTAACTATAACGTCCCTGAAACCTGTGGTTTTTTCAGTATATATATATATATATATATATATATATATATATATATATATATATATATATATATATATTTCCTTACGTTGCAAATTTGCGGCTGCAGACGCAGCATCCTGAACGTCGGCGGTGCCGGAAAAGAGACTTCCGCCTTGTCTCTTACACATGAACAGATACACCTCCAAGCACAAAGAGATGACTCCGGCACTCCAGCGATTTACACTACTGTTGTTTATTTCAAACCAGAGCGATACAACATCCACGCGTTCTGGCTGCCTCACACAGCCTTGTTCACGATGAACAAGGCTGTGTGAGGCAGCCGGAACGCGTGGATGTTGTATCGCTCTGGTCTGAAATAAACAACGGTAGTGTAAATCGATGGAGTGCCGGAGTCATCTCTTGGTGCTTGGAGGTGTGTGTATGTGTGTATACATATATATATATATATATATATATACATATATATATATACACATATATATATACACACACACACACACACACACACACACATATATATATACACACTAGTTACCCTGTAAGCATCTGTACGTGGCTTGAAGTGCTGTAGATTCACATGTTCTACATACTCCTGTCATTTAGTGTTGGGCTCAGATGTGTGCATCTCCTTCGAAGTCTTTTGAGTCACGAGGTATAGTGACTACTTATGACTGGTAATGTGCAAGGGCATCTGCTTCATTGTTAGATTGTTTTCGGCATGGCAGGCGATTCTAAAGAGGGAGCATAAGAAATGAAAGAATAGATGACTCTGCAAAGGAGAAAAGAAAGTCTGCAACAGCCAGAAGCTTCAGGGAGGTAGGGTGGGTGCATGTGAATCTACAGTACTTCATGCCACAAACAGATGATTACAGGGTAAGTAACATTCTAATAGTGGCATGTGTAGCTGTAGATACACATGCTCTGCATAGACTGTAAAACAGTGCTCCCGTAAGTGGTGGCTAGCCGGAGGATGTTGTAGAGGACGGAAAAGGTTTGTAGCACAGCATGGCCCACCTGTGCTAGTTGTGGTGCTAAGACGTCCACACAGTACTGTTTAGTGAACGTGTGTGGAGTGGACCAAGTAGCGGCTTCACATATGTCAGCTTTGGAGATGTTGCCAAGGAAGCCATAGAGGACCCCTTCTTGCAAGTCAAAAGTTGGTGGGTGGGGCAGGAAAATGTCTTTTGGCCTTGGTGTAGCAAGTTTGAATACACTTGACAAGCAATCTAGTTACGCCCCATTTGGACAGAGCGTGACATTTGTATGTTTTGATGAAAGCAACAGAGTTGCTGGGTTTTATCAAGGGGCTTGGTTCTATCAATGTATTGGAGGGCATGTTTGACATCCAGCATATGGGGGCTCTCTCTGCCATGGATTGTGGCTGTGGAAAGAAAACCGGTTGCTCAATAGTTTGATTGAGGTGGAACGGGGATACCATCTTTGGGAGAAACTTTAGGTTGGTCTGTCATGAATCTGGAAGAATGGTTCCTGCAAAGTAAGTGCTTGAAATTCACCAACACAACTTAAAGTGATCGCAACCTGAACGGCAACCTTCAATGATAGCAATAGTAGTGGGGAAGAGTCTAGGGGCTTAAAAAGAGGGCCCATGAGCGGAGTTATTAAGATATTGAGGTTCTAGACTGGTGCAGGAGGAACCTGGGTGAAATAACTTGTGAGCCCTTCCGTGAAAGCTTTGATAACTGGTACCCTGAAGAGGGAACAGTGCTCTGTTTTGCTAGTACGCTGCAACTGCAGCTAAGCGAAGCGAGGGCGTATTGAAGAGTGAGCCAAACCTGATCTTTGTCGGTGAATGAGGTAGCAAACTATCTTGTACTGCCGATTTGAGTGGATCTGTGCATTTGGAAAGGCTATATTGGGCAAACCTTTCCCACTTGGACGCATAGGCGCGTGTGGCGGGTCTACATGCTTCTTTGAGGATAGACATGTATTCTGCAGGGAGATTAAGGTAACTTAACTCTAAGATCTGGGAAGCTAGATCGCAACATTGAGCTGCCTGGCTTTTGGATGCCTGATGCCACTTTGGTTCTGCGCAAGAAGATCTGGCCGGTGGGCAGTTTGTCAAGAGGGACTACTGAAGATGTAGAAGCGTCTTGAACCAGGGTTGTCTGGCCCACTTAGGAGCCATGAGGGTGAGAAATGTCTGCTGAAGCTTTTGAAACACATACGGAATGAGTCAGAAAAGTGTAGGCAAGTATCCCTGACCAGTTCATCTATAGTGCATTGCTCATGGAATGCTCATGGAATGTGGGTGTGTGAACCTGGAGGTGAAGCTTTGTCAATTTTGGCGGTGTTTAACCCCCAGCGACAAATTATGGTGTAGGTTTTGGGGGTGGAGTTCACACTTGAGAACTGGTTGCTGCATCCTGCTGAACAGGTCTTCAAAGTCATTGTCCACTCCTGGCAGGTACTCTAACAGATGTATCCTGTGGTAGAGTTCCCAATGCCAGATTTTCTGCAACTGCGGCGTAGAGCGTGAGCCTCCCTGTTTGGGCAGGTATTACAGGTCTGTCATGTTGTCTGTCTTTATAAGTACAACCTTGTAGGGGCACGATGGAAGGCCTTGAGTGCCAGAGGATAGCCAGCAGTTTCAAGTAACAGAAGTGAAGTCTCCGGTGGAGGGATGTCCACATGCCTTGGAAGGTGGGATGCTGCGAATGCAATGCCCCCCCCCCCCCCCAGTATGGGAAGAGTCTGTAGTGATGGTATCCTGCAGAACTGGGTATAGAAAGGGCTAGCCCTGCAACAGTTTGTTGATGTACCACCACTGCAGAAAGCGATGTGTGCTGGCCCAAATCAATCCTAAACTGTCCTACTTGCCCTATGCTTGTTACCATAGTGCAGCCAGGCACTCCTGTAGAAGACGCATGTGTAATACTGCATGGGGGACTACGGCAATACAAGAGGCCATCAGGCAAAAAGGTGCATTAATGTTCTGATCATTGATGATTTGGCTGAAAGAGTGGCAGTAGTAGTTTGAAAACGTGGACCCCATGCTTGACTGCGGTAAGCCTCCCCAGTTACTGTTGAGAACTGCACCTAGGAAGGGCTGAACCTGGAGGGGTTGTAGGTAGGGCTCGACTGTATTGACTGTGAAACCTTAATCGGGCAGGTGGTCTGACTACGGGAAAGAAAGTTGCTTGGCCTCACTTTTGATCAAAATTCACAAAAGATGAACTCTACCTATTTAAAATTTAAAATATGCTATGCGTCATATTATATAGACCACTCTGGCCGGACCATTAACAAATACTAAAGACATTCAAGATAGTGTGCTCATTACTTGATTATTTTTTTATTTATCTTTTCAATACAAAATATTAGTGCATTAATAAATACATACCCTAATTGCAATTTTTTTTGAAAAAATCAGATCCCATTGCACAACTTTCACTCACCAACGCTCAGCCACCTTCATACTCAAACCATACTCACGCGAAACCACAAATACATACATCACATATATACAAAAAAGCTTAATATGCACCAAGCCCCCTCACAATGTATTAATGTTCAAACAGCAGATTTGCCCTACTGAACAATGCAATAACTCATAAATAAAAATTTTAACAATTAAGCCTTCTAACTTTGATCAGCCATAACATGTTTTCACTTCAAAAACAGGACTATTCAGCATAGTTCATTTTTCAAAACACATAGATCAGGTATATATTATGGAGGGAACTAATTCAAAGCGCCGACGCGCTTTTCGGCGAAAAACCCTTTTGTTTGGGTGCCACCTTCTTCAGAGCGCATATGTTGCATAATCTATGAGGGAGGCAATGGGACCTGTCCTACCAGAAACAGAAGACGCTGATAAGGCTTCAACTCTCCTAGAAGCAAAGAACAGAGGTCGCTACTAGTACTCAGCAAATCTGGCCGGATAAATTGAAAGGTATAGTTCAACGTGTTAAAGCAAGGTACGCTGGGGCGCTAGTTGAGATCAGTCTATTTGCGGTATCCAAACGCTAGTCTTCAGCGATGTTAAACAGAAGCGTGTCCTGCCGAGGTTCTTCTCTCGGTCACGCAGTGAGTAAAGCCGTTTGCAAAAAACCGATCAGATGGGGTGCTCAGAGGCAGCCTCATGAAAATGAAACCCGCTTCATGTCGTTTGTTCTTATAGAGAGGCCAAGCAAAATTCCCGGACCTGGATGCGAAAAGATGTGCAGCTAACGGCTCGAAGGCGATAAAGCGTCCCGCGGGCGAAAAGGCGGTTCACTTTTGATCAGCCAGTTCTCCAGTTAAGGGAACACGTGGATGCCACTTCTCCTGAGTTGAGTCGCTATAATAGTAAGATATTTTGTAAATACCCTCTGGGCTGTAGTGAACCCGAAGGGCGGCACCTTGAACTTATAATGCTGACCCCGTACCACAGGAAGCAGCAGTGAGCAGGATGGCTAAGTATGTGGAAGTAAGCATCCTTCAGATTGAGAGCTGTCAAAGTCACCTTCTTGCAGCAGGATGACATCTTGTACGATGACCATATGGAAGTGATCCAACAGGACATACTTGAGAGGCCCGAGGTAGAGTCTAGGTCTGAGTGTCCCATCTTTGTTGAATATGAGAAAGTATAGAGAATACACTCCTTTGCCGCAGTGGTATAGCGGCACAGGTTCTATAGCTCCATTGAAGGGCAACTGCACCTCCTCTTGAAGGAGGTGCTGATGTTTTGTTGCGGAGAGGGTATGCTTGTGGCGAGGGATGTTTGGTGGGGACGCAGTGATTTCTAGACAGTATCCCTGCTGTATGGAGCGGAGTCACTGGCAAGAGGCGATTCCTTCCTACTGGAGGAGTAGCCCCTATAATCTTTCCCAACAGGTGTAGTGTGATCAGGGAGGTAGTTTAAGGCCCCCCTCCTTTCTCCTCCCCCTCTCATACTGGGGATAGTGAAAGGAGCCTCGGGGTGGGTGTTTGGAGGGCACCCACAGTCTTGGCAGTGTGTTTTTTTTATCTGATCCACCTGCGCCCTGAAGAGATGTTCACGAATAGCATTTTCAACAGATGCTGACCTCTGGCCAGAGGTACCAAGCTAAGCAGGGCGCTGAATGAGGACATTGGAATTAATCCCCTTTGGCACAGTATCAGCTGGGTCAAGGGTGCAGAGGATAGTGGTGTTAGATATTATTCTGCCCTCAAGACTAGTTCATGTCCCTGGTGTCTGTATTGGTCTTTGAGGTTCTGGAGAAGTTCCTCCATCTCGTTCGAAGGAGGCCTATCACAATGAGAGCGTGATCCAATTTAATTTCGGAGCCGGTTGGCGTTTGAGCAAAAAAGGGTTTTGGTGCAATTTAGGTACAGAGGAAAGTCTGGGTTTGTGAGCCATTTTCGGCACTAGTAAACCAGAGACCTGTTGAGAGGAGGTGCTCGGCCACAGCACAGTGTCGGTGTGCACTCAGATTGGGAGGCAGACCTCACGGTCGGAGTCTTCGATACTTGTGGCACCTCTGGATGCTGCTGTTCATGTGCTGCATTTTCTATCATGCAAGTCTCGGATCTCATTGATAAATAAATGTCTACTTTGAACGGACAGGGCACCTATTATTCGGGAGACTACGGTTGCAGACCTGAAGTTGGTCGGTCCAAGGAAACTTGGAGTGACACAGAGGGTAGTTTTGGAAGGGAGTCCTTTCCATCACTGTCTGGTCATCGCAGACGAGAAGTAGCAAAGACTAGGTGGAGGGCCCATGAGGGGCATGGCCCCAAGAGAAAAAGTCATAGAAGCTCCACAGGCAGTGAGATCAGGAGAAATCAGAACAAAAAGTATTTCACAACAATGGGAGATTATACACTGAATCAGTCAGACGACAAACACCACAAGGAGTTGAACCGGCGCTCACTCAGTAACACATCCGAAGCAGACAGCGGAACGAAGACAATCTAACAATGGAGCTGATGTGCATTCCCAGGAGTCCCTATACCATGTTACTCAAAAGAATTCTTCAAAGAAAAACAAGTTGCACATGTCCGAGCGCAACACTAGATGGGAGGAGTATGCAGAGCATGTGTGTCTACACCTACACATGCCATGAACACATACCTATATAGTACATACACACACTATATTCATAGATACAATGTAAATAAACATCATAAATAAGTTAGTGAAGTTAGTCACAAAAAAGCAATACTACTAAAATTGGCATTTTATAGTAACCTATGCAAGCCATAAAACACAATGCACGGCTCATGAACCCACTATCTTCTCAAATGAAACCAATAATATAATTGTATGAGCAAGTAATGCGTGATGCAGATAGAATGCACCTCATCGTACACCGAGAACAGGAGATGGTCAACTTCACCCTACACAACACAGGAGGAAGGGGTGAGTCTGAAGTGTGATTTATGGATGTGCTATGTATGTAATATAGACCACTGTTACTGTGCACACAGAACACATGGAGATGGTTAAAATGATTAAGACAAATTTAAAATTCACATGCATTACACATCCACTAGCACAAGGGTTTGTTTTGCCACAGGTGGTTACCGGTTGTACATGGCCTAGTGTTCTAAAATGGTCATGTAAGGACAACTTTGTTGTGGTGAAATCTATCAAGGGGTCAATGCCACAATGTACTGCAAGTTTGAATGGGCTCTTAATTTAACAATGAACTCAAAACTTTAACCTGGGAATCCAAGTCAAAGTAAAACATTCAAATCCACGCAAGCCTGCATGTGCAGAAAGATTCTTTCATAGCTGTTGTATTAACCCCATCGTTATTAATTTGTAGCAGTTTCAAGTATAAATTCCAGCCAGAAAAGTTGTTCTTCTGTGAGTAGAGCGAAATATACGCTTTTAGAACAATGAATTTACAACAGGATTACCGGGTGTAGGCATGTTGGTCGGAAGTCCCTTCCTTACCAGTTAGTAGAGCATGTGTTGACCCAAACTAGTGCTATTCAGGAGTTGGGAAGAGATGGAAGCCATAAGATTACAACATGTTTGCATAGACAACCTTGTGTTACAAGGACGCTTAGTAAACGGAACACAATACCGCTTCAGACAATGACCTCAAAGAACATACTGGGGAATGACTTACATGTTGTAATGAATGTAGGGGTTGATAGATTAGCATTTGAGGGGGCGTAGGAAAAACCCACACCCAACAGCAGGTTCACCATGGCAAACCAGGCATGAGAACAAGAAGCAATTATTTTTCTCCGGGGGTACTGAACATTCTCCAGGCTTTACTACTTTTTAATCTTCATACAAGAGCGGTCACTAATTGCTATGGTGAATTTTTGTCAATGGGCATTTCCAATCATTCTATTCTAATGATTTTTGGGGACAACAGCCAGACTATAGTGTGTGGGTAATCATATGGAGACTAGATGTGTGAAGCAAACAAGGAGATGATGGACGGAGCGCTGAAACTTTTCAGACACTCACCCCAGTCACAGATCTGGGTTGAATCCATCATCATTCTTTAGCTCACTTCGCCACCTCACTTCAGACCCAGCTATATGCAAATCAGTCTTGACCCCTGTGCCTCATGGGAACAGTCCAGCCCAAACTGCCAAGCCAGGTCTTCCATGAACAGGAAACAAGCATCCTGGGACCGGGTTCTGGGTAACCCCCTTCATCAGCCAGGCTAGCTTGAATCCAGTGGCAAAGTGAACAAGGGACCCACGTCTGGGCATACCCTGTCAACTTAGGGCGAACAAAGCAAACACAAGGAGATGATGGACAGAGCGCTGAAACTTTTCAGACACTCACCCCCATGGCTTGGCATTTCGGGCTGGACTGTTCCCATGAGGCACAGTACCAAGACTGATTTGTATATAGCTGTGTCTGAACTGGGGTGGCGAAGTGAGCTAAAGAATGATGATGGATTCAACCCAGATCTGTGACTGGAGGTGAGTGACTGAAAAGTTTCAGCGCTCCGTCCATCCTCTCCTTGTGTTTACTAGATGTGTGAAACCTGTGACCAAGAGAATACAGGCATGGTCCATTTGCAGAGAGTACTTTGAAAAGCATATGTAACACTCATAATGAACCAGGCTAAGGTGATGACATGCCCTAAGAGAAAGATTGCAAAAACAATTATTGATGGACAGAATGCAGAACAATGTCATACATTCACCCCAGTACAGAGATCTGGGCTTAAATCCATCGTTTTTTTGCTCACTATGCCATTCTAGTTTGAACCCAGCCATATGCAAATCAGTCTTGACCCTGTGCCCAATGGGAACAGTCCAGCCCGAACTGTCAGGCCAGGTCCTCCCTGGACTGGAAACAAGCATCCTAGGACCGGTTTCGGGGTTTCACCCCTCTTCAGCCAGGATAGCTTGATTCCAGTGGCATGGAGAGCACGGGACCCACGTCTGGGCATACCCGTCCCACTGGGTGCCAAATGCAAAAACAACAGTTGATGGACAGAATGCAGAACAATGTCATACATTCACCCCAGTACAGGGATCTGGGCCTAAATCCATCGTTTTTTTGCTCACCATGCCATTCCAGTTTGACCCAGCCATGTGCAAATCCCGAAACCGGTCCTAGGATGCTTGTTTCCGGTCCAGGGAGGACCTGGCTTAGCAGTTCGGGCTGGACTGTTCCCATGAGGCACAGGGTCAAGACTGATTTGCATATGGCCAGGTCTAAACTGGGGTGGCATGGGGAGCAAAAGAATGATGGATTTAACCCAGATCTCTTGACTGGGGGTGAATGTTTTGATTTGTTCTGCATTCCGTCCATCAATTATGTGTCTTTTGCTAAGAGAAAGATTAGCAGGAGCAAAATAACCGAGCAGGAAGGAAACCTCAAAATAAAATGGGGAGTTTAAAACTCTCCTGGAACTGAATGAGCTGAGAATTCTGCCCCACACACTGGCTGAATACAACAGAGTTGGGCTGCAATAAGCCATTATCTTTGGTAGAGATGAAGTTACAAGAGGTGAGAGGTAAGTTAGATTGGTGTTTGGCTTGGCTGAGCAAGAGGGATGAAAACAAAAACAGCTGATAGGGTAACTAATCCCAACTGGATGGAAGTTAATACAGATCAACACAGCAAATCATTTGCAGAATATAGCAAAACCAGTGTGTGGCCGTCTGTCCAAGGGCCAGACTGCCCATCCAAGGGCCCGACTCTCAGCGTGACACTGAGTCCCTGGGTGAGGAGGACGAATTAAAAGGAGATTGAGTTCTTGAATTGGTTGATGGCCCCCACGCTATCAGAAGAGATGAGGGCCACACTGCAGGGCTGCAGCATTCGAGTCAAATGGGCTCCCTGACACTGCTCAAGTGTCTGGCCTCAGTGGTGTGGGCACCCATTCCAAATATGTTTAACAAGTCTAAGAGGCTACACAATTAAGAATTCGCCAGAAGTAGGCCATCATTACAGCTAGACAGAGAAGGCAGGCTGCATGAGGAGTGTTCCTCTCCCAACTTCATCTCGCCTCTCAATGTAGAAATTAAAGTACTACCTAAGGGTTTGGCCAACAAGCTACTTTAAGTTGCCTTTGTTTTTATTCTCCTAGTTCAGTCAAGGCACACCTCATCTCTGATCGTGACAACCTCCCGTGTAGTTGCAATAAACTCTCGCAGCGCTCTGGGCTCCATGCGGCATATTGCTCAACAAGACAGAGCCTGCGCAGTTCTATAACTAGCTGACAAGGACAGAGGCAGCTTTGGCAATCTTCTTAATACCGAGAAGGCACTTGATTCTATTGAGTACGGTTTCTAATTTCTGACGCAGGAAAGGTTTGACTTTGAAATGGGATTTAGTTACTAGGTAGGAACCCACCACCGCTGTAAGAGCCATTTTGAGTGCTGTTACTTGTGATTAACCAGGAATGAGAGACTAGGCAAGGCTTTCCACTCTTCCAGCTGCTCTGTGTTCTCCCTGGAATCTAATTGCATGCTTATTGCACCATGTGAGGGGTTTTGCTTATGGCACAGGAGTACAGGACAAGATATCGCTAGACAGGGATGAATGTTATCCTACACATGGCCGATCCATTGTACTCAAAACCCAGACTGTTGGAAGTCTCTGGGTACAAGTTTAATTGAAGCAAGTGTACCTTCTTTCAAATACACAAATGGGACGCAGGGGAATTAAGTTCACTTCAGCTCCATGTGGGTACAGAGGTGTTATTACAAGAGTGTGGAAGAGCATGGCTAGGGGGAACGTTCATTAAATGAAATCTGGAAAAAGTACTAACTTTCACAGGATACAAAGCACTGGAGCAAGTTCCAGTCGGCTAATTGAAAGAGCATCTCTTTATATTCATTACCCTACCAAAGTTACTGTACATGCTGCACAATGCACCATGCTAAAATCCAGAGACCTTTTTCTTACGTCTAGAGGGTGAGCTCAAAAACCCTGCTGTTTTATGGTAGTTCACTCAGAATATCGCAATGTACAATGGCAGTATCACCCTTTTAAATTTCATTATAATTGGGCGTCAAAAATTTTCACTATCAATGATTGCACCTTTACCTTGACAGAAGAACAGTCCGCTAAGCTCGATAGGATAACAGTGAACGGGGGAGTCATTTCTTTATTAGTTATATAACGGGACCTAGATGAGAAAACTTGCTGGCGACAGTGAACAATGTATGAAGGACTGACAACAGCTTCATTGGCTTGGAGGGGCAAGTGACCAGTCTGACTACAGAGTTGAGATTTAAAAAACTGACTGGGTATAGATCACTACTGTGGGAAGTGTGGTTGATGTGGATGGTATCGGGTCTTTTTACCAGCTACAGAATGAGTTTCAAGTCGTACCATCCCAGCAATATGGGTGCATACAGCACAAGCATGCATTACAAGCAAACCTCCAGGAATGGTGGCTACGGTAGAGGCCAGGATGGTCCAAGAGTAGATACCTAGGAGGCTAAATTATTTTGGTGCACAAAATTCTCAAATTCCCCTGATTTCCTGGTAAAGTTTAGGGACTAAATTAGATGAGGAAGTGAGTCATGGAAGATTAAGACAGAGGCAGCTTTGATGCACCCCAGGGAGGTTGCCATTTAAGCTACTAGCAGGATGATAAGAGAAGCTGCGTCACAGGGCCTACAACAATAGTACACTTTTAACAAACATTTGCAATGCAATAGGTCTCGCATTTCGCGAGTTTGAGCTATTGGCATTGTAAATGACAATTCCTTTTATTTGTGTTTTGGTTTTTAAAACATAAATAAAAGGCATTGTCATTTACAATGCAAATAGCTTAAACTGGCGTAAATGCGAGACCTATTGCATTGAAAATGCTTGTTTTCAAAGCGCCGCGAAGCTACAAAATTGGCCAAATGCGCTGGCAGCCTCTCGCCGCATGGAGCCCAGCGAGAGTTTATTGCAACTACACAGGAGGTTGTCACGATCAGAGATAAGGTGTGTGTGTGTGTGTGTGTCTGGGGTGGGGAGGGGAGGGGGGGCATAGCAAAGGGGTGTTCACATGAGCTACTGAGGTCCCCTGCACGGTTTATAGTTTTGTACTCATGGGGAGGTTTCTACAGTATGCCCAGATGAGAAGTGTTCAGGAGTACTGAAGTTTGGAGTGGTCAACGTACCTCTATCCCACACTCTTGGTTTCTGAGTTCTCCGTTTAACATCTTTCGTGAACTGCCTTGCGTGAACTCCCTTCGACAAACAGAATAAAATCCTCCACATACGGTGGCCATCTTGGAGGGGTCAATTTACCTCTATCCCACACACTTGGTCTCTAAGGTGTCCTTTTAATGACTTGCATGAACTGCCTTGCGTGCACTCCCTACTGCAAACAGAATGAAATCCACCACATACGGTGGCCATCTTGGAGTGGTCAATATACCTCAATACCACATACTTGGTCTCAGAGGTTATTTTTATTGACTTACGTGAAATGCCTTGCGTGAACTGCCTACTGCAAACAGAAGCGTTGCGAAGTGGTTTGGTTTCGTTGCTGTTCTGGTAAAAATGGGGGTCGGCCTGGAGGCTGATAGCAGGGCAGTCGGTACCACTAGCATTTTGCCCCTCTACTCAATTTTCTACGGGAGCCCGCCATCTTAGTTTAAATACGTGAGGACGTCTGACCAGCCGCTCACCACAACCTTAACTACTAGCGTTGCCGTCATCCTGGACCATGTCGAGGCAACTCTATAAAAGTTAAGAGTGACACACCTTATCCAAATGGATGCATTACGTGAAAGCGGCACAGTGTAACTCGAATTGTCTAGCCTGCTTCAACGAAAATAATTACACCAAGCAATTTCTAAATCAACTGGTCTGCCAATTTGTGAGTGTCATCTGTGGTAATTTCATTTGCTATTCCGAAATCAAATAAACTCTGGCTCACATCGCTCCGAAAACGGTGCACACTGTTAGAACAGGAAAGCCAGAATAGAAGACAGATAAGGTTTCAGCGCCATCTTCTGGCCCTTTTTTATACATCTGCCAGATAAATAATTCTCAACTAGTTACACAAAGTTATATGGGATAAAGCCACCTTTCTTGCCTCCTACTCATACATCTGCCATAAAAACATTTTCTCAAAGAAGCTACATGAAGGCAAATGTGATAGAGAGAATGTATCTTTGCTCAGACCATAGAATGTGATAAGGGCTGACTGCCTACACTCCCTGCTTATGGGATTGTTACTGGAATTGGCTTGTGGACATTGTCTCCGCCCAATATGGCAGGCATTGAAAAATGCTGATACTCCCCCTGAGTTTGGAATGTCCCCCTGGTTTGGGCCAAATGATGCTTACTGTAAAAGCATGGTTACTGCTTGATTCCTGATTGCACCTCGGCATTTCTACCATTCAACCATGCGCCCGCCTAACCCCACCCGGAACTCGAATCTCGTGCGTTACGGACCCAACTCCTGGTCCATTAACTACCCAGACAAAATGACCAGTAATGCAAAAAAGAACTTCAAGCACAGTACTCTAAAACACCCGGAAACACTCATTGTAGATAACTACCACACAGCGACCAACGGCAACACGAAAACTAACTTCATTTTTAGGTCTCGCCTGAGCCAGCGCTTAGCGCTGATCTGGGCGAGAGTTTTAGTAAGCGGGTTTTGGAAGTGCAAACAGCACTGGCGACCAGCTTGCGTTCACGTGAGCGTGCAAGCGCGTCACGGGTCATTAAGTGCATCGCGATCACTTTCACGGCTTTGAAGTAAAGAAATAGATTATTTTTCTATTTCTTTACTTTTGCTATAATCGCGGCACCCGCGCTTTACTTTTAATGTTAAAGCGCTTTACTTTTAATGTTAAAAGTAAAGCGCGGGTGCCGCGATCATAATGGTGTATCCAATAGGTCTCGCTTTTGGGAACTTATAAGTATTTAGTTATGCAACTGTTGCATGGCTAAACACTTATAAGGTCCCAAAGGCGAGACCTATTGGCTATGCCAATGCTTGTTTACACTAATCGCACGACTAAATGGAAAAACCACCTTCTCTCTTCACCTTAAAGTCGCCAAGTCAGTAATCATTCCCTATGGTGAAAAAATCTCCACTACTATCTCTCCGACCTTCAAAGGGGAACTCACCATTTCCATCTACAGAACTGGAACCATTCTCATACAGGCCACCGACCCGCACCTCACCACTTTTGACCGCCACTTCCCACACTTCTTTCCTCGTTAACTCAACTGAGCCACCAAACCCTATCTCCCCTATCCCCCACCACCCTCACTAATAACGTGGAACTGATCCAATCTCCCTGCCCTGAAGAACCTCTCCAACTCATGGACATCCACCATCACTCACTACAATCACACTACCCCCATCATTACTCTCCGCCGCCAAACACCCACCATTATTACATCAACTGATCACACCAGGAACAACAAAATCACAATTAACAAACACCACAAGGCCGATCTCGATCTTGTCAGCTCGGACTTTAACCTCAGCCCTCCCACGACTGAAATCCCCACAGGCACTCCCCTCTCGACCCCTGATAATCTGAACCCTCCCTCACAAACTACCCTTCCTCCAACACAGACCCTTTTCCCCCGACCCTTACTTCCCCTTGTCCAACGTCATCTCCAATCCAGAGGTCACCCTCCCCCTACCACCACTGCACACTCCCCTTCCGATGTCCCACATCCACAGGCACAACCTGTCTCCACCGCTCACCTCACTGACAACCCCGGTGACTTCCCCATGTCCAACGTCTTCACCAATCCAGCTGACACTTTCCCCCCTATTATCACTGCCCACTCCCCTTCCGCAGTCGCACACCCACATACACAACCTGCCTCCACCGCTAATTTCATTGACATTCCCCGGAACTCTGACTTCCTACCTAGAATTTCTCTCCCTCCTCACTTGGACAGTAGACCCTCTACTCCTCCTCTGAACTCCTTGAATGGGAGCATTACTAATCCGGCTCCCCGCGTCCAACCTCTCCCCTCTCCTAATCCCACTGACTCCGTCCAATCCCTGACCCCTGTTCACTCTCCCTCCATAGACCCAAGTCATTCTCGACCCCTGCCAAAAACCTTAAACTTTTTCAGCTCAATAACACAGTAACTGAACAGAATGGAGCAGAAAATTAACTCCCTTGCTGCCGATTTCCTATACTTACAACAAGACCTTCTCAACAGGACCAAGCCACTGTGCTCCTTCCCCCCGGGTAGATTTGCTCATACCCCCCTCAATACCTCTCCCATGGCCCCACAGAGCACCCTCCGACCCTCCAGTCCGTCAACGAGTCAGGCACTTCGACCCAACCAGGATCGCCACCCCCTTTCTGTACTGAAACCTGATGTGATCAACGACTCTTACCTCGCTCTGAGCCAGAAGTCAGCCCCTTTCCCCATCCCTGTTATTGTTGGCACTAACAGAATCCCTAAAACTGTCCACTCGCCTAGACCTCCTGCTCAATACTCCTCTATCCACCTAGCTCCCCCCACCATCAAGGCTCCCCGCCCTCTCTCTTGCATGCTCCTAAACTGCAGATCAGCAGTACAACACGCCACAGACATTGCTGAAGCTCTACTTGCTGAAGAAATTGACATCGCTTTCCTCACAGAATCCTGGCTCAATGCCCACTCCACCCCCATTCTTGACATTCTCACCCCTCCAGGGTACATCATCATCAGATAAGACAGGCCAATCAAAACTGGGGGGGGGGGGGACTAGCCATCATTCACAAAGCTGGAATACAGATTACCAAACTTAAACCTGCAGAATACCTATCGTTTGAATACCTGGGTGTCGAACTCACTGCCAAGGGCACCTCTCCCATCAAATTCCACACCATCTACCATCCTCCTGGAGAGCGTACCCTTTTCCCCGAAGAACTAACAGACCTAATAACACGTTTCTCCAGGACAGACACAAAAGACGTGTTCCTGGGTGACCTCAACATCCACTGGAATGACCCAGAAGACTCCATTGTCCAGAACCTATCCAACCTACTTGAAATATACAATCTCAAACAACTCTGCAATGAACCAACTCACATCAAAGGTGCAACACTGGATGCGATCATTACCAACAATGAACTGGTCTCTCTGAGAGCGATTTCTCCCATTGACTGGTCAGACCACCACCTCATTCTGTTCAAGATTGATCACTTGTCAGCCACCAAACTATTCGTGATGACAAACCTAAGCACTGGACCAGAAACATCAAAGAAGTCCCTTTACCCGAACTTGAATCCAGGATTCATGCCCATCTACAACTCCAACCCTCATCATGGACGGCCGATGACCTCACTACACACTAACTCAAAAATGACAGAGGTTTTAGACCAAGTAGCTCCACTCAAACTCAAACAAATGAGGCGAACCAAATCTAAACCCTGGTTCAACGTGGATCTGAACAACGAAAGGCGTCAACTCAGACAAACGGAAAGGTCTTAGAGACTAAACCCCTCGACCTTGCACCTAGCGCAACTTAGATCTGCTCGGCAGGCATACAAAAAACACATTTTCAGTGAAAAGGCGTCTTTCTTCTGCAGCCAACTAGATCTGGTGAAAAACAGACCGAGAGAACTCTTCAACATTGTCAAAAGCCAAACAAACTGCACTCCCTCTCACGAAATCAAAGCCACCAAAGAGCGATGTGAAGAAATTGCCACCTTCTTCACTAATAAAGTCTCAAAAATTGATCAATCCTTCCTCCAAACCGCAAACCCTCCTTCCCTCTTAACCTGCCCCCCTTTAACCACCCTTGACCAATCAGAAAGAGTTCTTACCAAGGACAATCAGTCTGCCTCCAGCTAAAAAACAATGCGCATTGGTCCGACTTTGAGCTAATGTCGGAAAACGAGGTCTTCAGTATAATTTCTAACCTAAAACCTTCCTCCCACACTATGGACCCCCTCCCATCCACAATTAAAAAAGACCTCAACCACACCATTTCTCCTTTCTGGACAAAAATCATCAACGCCTCTCATCTCAGGCTGTGTCCCAGACTCCCTTCAACTAGGACAAATCACACCCATTCTCAAGAAACCAGGGGCCGACCCTAATGATCTTAACCTCAGACCTATCTCCAACCTCCCGTTCCTTGCGAAAACATTGGAGAAATGCGTTCTTCACCAACTCAACAAACACATTGATGAGTTCAACCTCCTCGACACCTTTCAATCAGGATTCAGGAAAGGCTGTAGCACTGAAACAGCTATGCTCAACATCTGACGATATTCACAAGGCTTTAGATGAAGGTGATGCCTGCCTTCTCATCCTTATTGACCTATCTGCGGCATTCGACACTGTAAATCATCCAGCTCTTCTGCTGACCTTGTCGAAGCGCTCCGGCATTAATGGCACAGTACAATGGGGGAGGGGGGGAAGAGATCTGAGCACCAAGAGAACACGTGGCGTCAGGCAGTGGGAGGCCTCCTTTGTTAATTAGTGGTCAGTGGTGGTTGCAGAAGTTGCAGGCAAGTAAAAAGATGGAAGTAGGGGGGCGAGCTTGAAACAATAAAGGGCAAAAAGGTTTAGGGCGGGGCTTTACAAGTGCTGGCACGCCTAAGCAGTGAGGTATGCATCTGAGCACAATTGGGTCAAAGGAACGAAGGGGCAGGTTCGCAGGTTCCTGGAGGCAGGCTAAAGGTCAATCCAAGAACAGCAACACCCTCATAGGCCGTGGATCAAAGGATGTATGACTGCTGTGTTACTGTGGGGAGGCAAACACTGGAAGAGGGGCGTGGCGAAGCAACCCCCGGGCTGCAATATGGCTGCAAGGCATAATTCTGTGACTCGGACGTACACTGCGTGGATTGTCATTGTAGCCCAAAATCTGGCTGCCGGCCCAACTTCATTTTCTTTTGCATAATTAAGTTGATGAAAATATCGCCTAATTGTGGGAGATGTAGCCCAATCTGCCAACCCCGCAGCTAACGGGGCACGAGGCGCGGATTGGGGGAGGGGGTGTGAGGGGGGGGGGGGAGAAGAGGCTTTAGAGCACAATGTGCGGGCTGGGGAGCACTGGGAGAGGTTAGGAGACATGCAGGGGTAGCCTGAGCTTTCCCGTGGTCGGATGGTGTAAAAATATAGAAAGCATTGGATACAATTGCAAGGTGGACGGCAGGCGTGCTGCGGAGCGGGTTCACCCCTGCTGTTAGGCAATTCTGTACTGGCACGACATAAGAATAGCAGGGTGTATAATACATGTGTTTGAGCCCCTCACCTCACGCTAGAATTGACAGTGATTTACGCAGATACAAATTGAGGAAAAGCACTGTGCACCCTGCCTCGCTCCACAGCAAGGGGGGGGGGGGTGAGTGTGTGAGAGAGTGTGTGAGTGAGAGAGCGAGCGCTCTGTTGTAATAATAATCTGCGCCATAATTTAACATGTACCAACAAACACAAGCAGCCCTGGTTTATGAGAGCACGTATAAACTTTTCTGCCTGGCTGCTAACGGCGGGGGGGGGGTATTTAATGAAATGGAACCATCGCTCTGCAGGCAGCCTGCAATGGGCGAATGAAAACAATGTTCTTGGCAAGCTCAACAGGGCCAAGGAGCACCCACCATTCGCACGAAATTGTTCATTGTTTGCAAACAGGAACCTCTGCAAACTGGCACAGAGACTGCGGAGCGGAATGCCTTGAAAGATCACTGATTTTGGGGATTAAAACAAAGTGCCAACTAGGAGAGCTGCTGGGGAGTGGGTGTGTCGTGGGTGAGAAGGGCGGCGCCGATCTCTTCGGGAAGGAATCCAGCTGGCACCCTGCGTGCCGCTGCTCACTCCCGAGAGCCAAACGCTGTGGGAGTGACACGTTGTAAAGGAGGTGGGACATGCACCCGCCTTTGGCCATTTGCGTGCTTTCATTATTGAAAGACACGCAAAGGCCAATCCCATGTGTGGGAGGAGTCAGACCCACACAGAGAAGTTTGGAGTGCTCACAAGAAGCCTCCCATAGAGCAGCGCATGCGCGCTGCGCTAGGCTCGACCGAAAAAGGAACGAAGAGCCGATCCTGCGACAAATATATGCTGTTGAGTTCGTTTGTTGTGTTGTTTGGAGGGGTGGAGGGGGATTCTTAGTGAATAGGAGGGATGTAAACGTTTTCACATCAAAGCAATATGTGCTTCACTCCCTGGTGAACATTTTCACAGGATCTATCACCTAAAAAGTATAATGATAAAAGAGGTAGGAGTGGAAAAAAAACCCGTTTGATCCACATGGGTCCCTACGCACTTATTGTTTGTTCCTTGCAGACCTTTCTGACACTGGCTCGGTTGAAGCCATCTGCTCTTTTTATGGCCAAAACATTCCTGTGCACATTCTTGGGTAATTTCTCTTCTTTGAGCCATATTCAGCAAGTTGCAGCTGATTCACAAAATATAAAAACGAAAAACATGACCGATTTTAAGCACATCATGCGTGAACTTTTAGAGGCCCGTGTCCAAAAGAGAAACTGTTTATAACTACTGTAAATCAGTAGCGTGATCAACATTTCAAAGCGAAGTATTAAGCAGAGTTTTAATAATTCAGCAAGGATATCGGTTTTTTTTTGTTTTTTTACTTTAGCTTCCTTCATCCTGTAGTTCGGAAGAGGAGAAATTGATATGAGCATCATCTTCAATGTATTCGGGCTCCTTATCTTGTGATTGCACCCCCGCTCCCTTACCCAGGCCAGCGCCACTGTTGCTGCACTTTAATGCTGTGGAGAGTGTACGTGCCTGCGCTGCACTTCACTCCCTGCTATACTACAGAGCGGGATCCCGGCGCAGCGCTGCACTTCAAGCCGTGCTCACCAGAGTTGTGCACCACAGAGCGTGTGCAGCGCTGCACTTCAGCCTTGCTCACCAGGGTTGTGCACCGCAGATCGGGATACCGGCGCAGCCCTGCACTTCAAGCCTCGCTCAGCAGGCTTGTGCACCACAGAGTGTTCACTGTGCCACGCTACCCTTTTAGCCTTGCTCACCAGGGTTGTGCACTACAGAGAGTGTTCACTGTGCCGCGCTGCACTTCAGGCCTTGCTCACCACCGTTGAGCACTGCAGACCGGGATGCCGTCTTAGCGCTGCACCTCCAAGCCTTGCTCACCAGGGTTTTACACCACAGAGTGTTCACTGTGCCGCGCTGCACTTCAAGCCTTGCTCACAGGGTTGTGCACCACAGAGAGTGTTCACTGTGCCGCGCTGCACTTCAAGCCTTGCTCACAGGGTTGTGCACCGCAGATCGGGATCCCGACGCAGTCCTGCACTTCAAGCCATGCTCATCAGGTTTGTGCACCTCAGAGCGGGATGCCGTCTTAGCGCTGCACTTCAAGCCTTGCTCACCAGGGCTTTACACCACAGAGCGGGACCTCAGCGGAGCGCTGTGTGACTGGATTTGTGATAGACGCCTTCGCAGTCTGCTCAGGGGGCGCTAATTCTACGTGAAGTGGACGTCATCATTAATCAAAGAGTTTCCGACAAATCGGACACTTTAACAAAGTAAAAACACTGTTTTCAAACTGTGCCCCGGGCCTGGTTTAACGGCTAGAACGGCCGACCCTGAAGCTCGGGAACCAGGTTCGAGTCCGGGTGGAGGCTCAAGCATCCTGTGATTCTGGGCAAATTACTTGATCTCCCCGATGCAAAAATAAATACACGGCCGCCCTTGCCAAAGGCGACTGAAAAAACATAGTGCCTACTGACTAATGAAGGAGACCGTGTAACGCCGCAAGTAA
Organism: Calotriton arnoldi; assembly: GCA_963921515.1. Classification (NCBI taxonomy): domain Eukaryota; kingdom Metazoa; phylum Chordata; class Amphibia; order Caudata; family Salamandridae; genus Calotriton; species Calotriton arnoldi. The sequence goes on from CAWUFW010003011.1 coordinate 1,121,684, forward strand.
ACGATCCAGTCCTGATGAGCGGTCCCAAAAGGAGACAGGGCGGTAACAAGGAGGGACCAAGAAGCCTCATTTTCAATCGGAAGCCAGCGCTTACCATGGACGATGACGCCAGCCAATGAAAAAGATGGGCGGGGCTTCCACTCCACTTCTATAACATACCCTACTACAATATGCCTCGCAGAGCGAGCAGCGCATGCGCGCTGCAACGCTAGGCGAGACCTAAAAAGAAAACAAGTTACTTACCTGTAACTTTAGTTCTCCAGTATTGGAAACTTTCATAGATTCCCATGCTTGAATCATTCCCAGTCGTCGAGATGGGAGTCCCTGGTATATATAAAAATAGTCATACAAACCATTACAAATAGAAACTAGGCCTAGGCCCATTCTAGACGAAATAAAATCAACAACCAATCAGATCAGCCTCACCCTCTAGAACCCTTCTGAGAGAACCTCAGACCATCAGATTTTCGTAGCCGTAGTGCCACAGGATAACCATAAAGATGCAGAAGGTTGAGCTTTCCCAGGGGAGGAGGGTGGGTTGCATGTGAATCTATGAAAGTTTCCAATACTGGAGAACTAAAGTTACAGGTAAGTAACTTGTTTTCTTACTCCAGTATTGGAACTTCCATAGATTCCCATGCTTGAATCAGAGTAGCTAGCAGTCATGAGCAAATTTCTTTGTCTGTATTACTTTCAAAGATCAATAATGCATCAATAAGATTAAAGAAAGAAAAAAATAGCATATCTTGCAGTTTTAGACATTCTTTTTTTTTTTTTAAACAGTGAAATAAAAGAAATCACCCAACATTGAAAAGCGAATCAAATACCCTTATATACATACAGAAATAACAAGAAGCAATCAGTTGCATCAAAGAATGTGCGAAGAAGTTATGAAGGAATGGGAAGGAGGGATGAGAGGGAAAGCTCACCACTTATTGAAAGAGGTTCCTCAGGACTGCTTGGCCCACTGCAGTGTCGCTGCACGACGAAGAATCCAAGCAGTAATGTCTTGTGAAGGTATGGGCACTCTTCCAGGTCGCTGCTCTGCCGATGTCACGGATAGGTACCCCAGCAAAGAGGGCCGTAGAAGAAGAGATCGCCCTCGTGGAGTGAGCACAGACTTTTCCTTCAAGGGGCTTACCAGCTGCTTGATGACAATATTGGATAGCGCTGGAAATCCACCGTGCAATCCCGTGTTTGGAAAGGGGAAATCCTTTACGAGGGGCGCTGTAAGCCACGAAGAGCTGAGGTGACTTTCTATAATCCTTAGTTTTCTGAAGATAGAACTTCAGGCAACGCTGAATGTCCAATGAGTGAAGTGACCTCTCAGCCGAAGTTGTAGGTTGAGGGAAAAAAGTTTTAAGTATCACAGGTTCATTTAAATGAAAGTCCGAAGGTACCTTCGGGATGAACTTTGGATTGGTACGGCGTACTACCGTTTCATTTTTAAATTGAAGAAAAGGCTCTTGAATGGTGAGTGCCTGCAACTCGCTGACCCTTCTAGCTGATGTCCAGGCTAGAAGAAGGGCCACCTTCCAGGAGAGAAATTTCAAGTTTGCTTTATGCATCGGCTCGAAGGGATGTTTCATGAGCTGGGTCAAGACCAGATTAAGGTGCCACAGTGGTGGAGGAGGCTTCACTGGAGGGAAGACACGAAAAAGACCTTTCATAAACTGTTTGATTATTCTTGCTGACCAGAGCGAAGGGCCTGAAAATGTCCTCCTGAAGCGAGAGATGGCCGCAAGATGCACTTTAATAGATGAATGAGCCAGGCCCGCCTTTGCCAAGGAAAGAATGTAAGGAAGGATTTCATGCGCCGAAGAGAAAGGGTGAACTCCCGATTCTCTGCACCAGTGATAAAACCTCTTCCATTTCATCCGGTAGATTTTGTTTGTTCTTTGAGCGCGAGCCTGAGACAGGATGTCTCTACATTTTGCAGAGATCTTTAAGTCGAGAAACTCTCTGTGCTCAGGAGCCACGCCGATAATTTAAGGGATCGGGGATCCGGATGCAATACTTGGCCCTGGGACATAGTCAGCAGTGATGGAATCGGTTTCAAAGGAACCGGATGCTCCAAGGATAGGAGAAGAAGCTCCGTGAACCAGTACTGGCGAGGCCAAGACGGTGCTATTAGGATCATCTTGCAGGGTTCCGTTTTCAGCTGAGCAGTCTCGGGATCAGAGGAATGGGGGGAAAAGCGTAAACAAAGGCGCCTGACCATGCCATCGAAAACGCATTCCCCGAGGATCCCGGATGGTGATGCCAGCTTGCGTAGAACCGGCATTTCTTGTTCTCTGGTGTGGCAAAGAGATCTAGGACTGGCCTGCCCCATAGTCGAAAAATCTCCAGTGTCCTCTGGTCTAGCTCCCATTCGTGGCTGACTGACTTTAGTCTGCTCAGTGTGTCTGCTGTCCCGTTGAGATTCCCTGGGAGATGCTCCGCCTTTAGTGAGACTCCATGCAGGATCGCCCATTCCCAGACAGCTCGAGCTTCCGCCGACAGCAGACGAGATCTTGTGCCGCCCTGCTTGTTGATATAATGCATGGCCGTAGTATTGTCTGTTCTCATTAGAACAGACGAATCCTTTATCCTCGGGAGGAAAGCCTGTAGGGCTAGGCGAATTGCTCTGAGTTCCAGTAGATTGATGTGCAACAGACGGTGGTGGTGGTGTAGCCATCGCCCGCTTATCTGGAGGTCCTGCAAGACCGCTCCCCAGCCCTCCAGAGACGCATCTGTTGTAATAATCTGAGGAGCTGGGGTGACCATGAAGGAGAGACCTTGGGAAATGTTCTTCTCGCGAGTCCACCATGAAGCAGCATCTTTCATTGGCACAGTGATCGTGATCATGTCCTCGAAAGACCTTCCTACTTGGCGCCACTAAGTCCAGTTGTTCCTGAAGAGGGCGCATTCGTAACCTGCAGTGAGGAATTAGAGGAATGCAGGACAAAATGGGGCCCAGAAGGGACTTGTAGAGGCAAACTGAAAGTGACCTTTTTTGAAGTAGACGGGCCATCGAAATCAATTTGGCTCGTCTTTCCACTGACGGAAAAGCTTTGTTCAGGGATGTGTCCAATATGGCTCCCAGGAACTTGGCGTTCTTGGAAGGGCACAAATTAGATTTTTCCCTGTTGAGGGTAAGACCCAGACTTTTGAACAGCTTTGTAGAAGCTGCCACTGACCTCTCGGCCGCAGTCTTGGTAGGAGCCTTTAGCAACCAGTCGTCCAGGTAAGGGAAAACCTGGTGGTTGTTTCCTTCGAAAAGCCGCTACCGGAGCCAGTATCTTTGTAAAGATCCTTGGAGCCGATCTGAGGCCGAAGGGAAGAACCCTGAATTGAAAGTGGCTCTTGGCTACTGTGAAGCGAAGAAACTTCCTGTGGGATGGATGTATGGAACATGAAAATATGCGTCCTCTAGGTCCAAAGTGGCCATGAAATCTCCTGAATTTAAAAGTCGAAGTATGTCCTGCAAGGAGACCATTCGAAACGACTGTTTGATGAGATAGGTGTTGAGCTCCCTCAGATCTAGAATAGGGCGCCACTTTTCTAGTCTTTCGAACTAGAAAGAACCGGGAGTAGAAACCATCTCCTCTTTGCGAGACAGGGACCGGCTCTATCCCCCCTTCTGCAGCATCTGTTGGACCTCTAAGCGCAGGAGACGAAGATGTTTTGTTATGTTGGCGCGAGGGGGCTTGGTTGGAGGAGGATGGACAAACTCCGTGTGACCAAATTGGATTATATTGAGAACCCAACGATCCGATGTCATCCGTTGCCATTCTTGGAAGTAATGTGAGATCCTGCCCCCCACAGGTGTTAAATGAGGGGAAGGAACAGTAGACAGCCAGCAGGCCGCTATTGACGCCTAGAGGACTCCTTCCCCTGGCGTCCCCCTCTTCCTCAGTTTGTTGATCTCGAATATGACGAGTACTGACCCTGCTGCTGGTTATACTGTGGGCGGTAAGATTGCGAGGCAGGCGTATACGAGGAGTACTGATATTGCTGGTAACCTCCTCTGTATGAGGGAAGACCTCTGCCCTTTGCACCACGAAAAGTGACCTTTCGGTATTGGAGCGTTCCTAAAAATCTTGCTGTGTCCGTATCTTTTTTAATGTCCTGAAGCGCATCGTCTATGTGCTTACCAAAGAGCGCCTCTCCATCAAAGGGAAGGTCCAAAATCTTGTTCTGAACCTCAGGTCTAAATGAGGTCGCTCAAAGCCATTCCTGGCGACGGACTGCCGCTCCAGCCAGGGAACGGAACGCAGTTGTTGCAATATCCATTGCGCAATCAATCACCTCTGAGGAGGCCCTCTCCTTCCTGGAGAATCTTTTTCGCTTCGGCCCTGCTGTCATAAGGCAACTGGTCAAGGTACCACATTTGACGGTCGTAGCGCACCAAGATGGCTAAAGCGTTAGCCGCTTTTACGAGAAGGCTTGACATTGATGAAAACCTTTTGCCAGCATTGTCCAGGCGTCTGCCTTCCTTGTCTGGAGGTGTTGTTAGAGGAGCCGCTGGATTTTTAGACTTCCTCTGTGCTGCCTGCGATATCACGGAGTCCGGTTTTGGCTGACTCACCAGGCAAGCTGGACTATCCTCCAGGGCTTTATACTTTCTCTAAACGGGGAAGCACCGGAACCACTGTAGCTGGGGTCTTCATAACTTTGAGCCCCTCTTCCCAAACATGACCAACGATAGGAATTGATCTCACAGATTTCTTAAAGGGTTCTTTGAAATCGTATAGGGAAGCACTCAGACTGTACCGACGGCATATGAAGCTCACATTTTTTTGCTGCCCTCTCCAACAAATTATGGAAAGCACCTACATCCCCAGGCGGAGAATCCACTGGCACCGGTGAAGGTGAAGCAGGAGTAGGGATAATATACTCATCCCATTCCCTGTCCGGATCCGGGAGAACTGCATTTTCCTGGTCGTCATCCGAGGTATCATCCTGGATAATTGGAGTCGTCGGTGGTGGATCCACAATTAATTGCAGTGGTGGCAGTCGAGGGGTGGAAGGCCCTGCTGGTGGAACAGCCGGAGTTGAAACCTGTTGTTGAGCCGGAGATGTAGTTGGAAATCTCCTTTTATAGTCTGAAAGCATGAGCTGTAAGTCCGAAATCAAGGAGGATGGCATACAAACCATCTCCTCTTGGTAAGCTCCATGATAGTCCTGGGGAGGATCATATTCCTGCTCTTCATATCCATCTTCCGAATCTAGGTCCTGGCACTTCACGTGCAGCTCAGAAGGGCTATGTGCATACCCATAAGGACCTTCATCCTCCGAATCCTCCTCTTCTAGGAGGTGAGTAGGCAGCAGAGGTGTCACTTTGCTGGGGGAAGGGAGCTCCGGAGTAATGCAACGTTTCCTGATGATCATCTCCGAAATTTGCCCCGTCGACAAGGTAGTCGACGATGTAGTATTGTCATCGTCGGTACCGTCACCGATACCGTCGTCATCACAGTCGATGTCGTCGCAGTCGCCACCACGGCCGTCGTCACTCGTCGAAGACACCATCGACGACAACTTCGCCATCACCGTTGACCCCGCATCCGTCGTCGACGATGAAAACTGCATCGTGGTCGAAGAAGGCAAGGAAACTCTCGTCGACGATCCCTTCGCCGGAGTAGGGAAAAGACTGAGAAGACTGTACCTTTTCGCTGCGCGTCGACGAAGACGATGACAGTTTTTTCGCCGACGGTGGAATCTTCTTAGTCTGTTTTCCCCCAGAAGGTATAGAGGTGGGTTTTTTAAAGTCCTTTTTTCTGTCAGGAGGAGAAGATGGAGGAACAGAACTCTACTTCCTCACTGCAGATTCACCTGTAGAAAAGTCCTTCCCTCTCCTTTACACCTCGGTGAGGATATTTGTTTGGACTTTGCCTGTCAGACCTATGAGAGGTCTTTTTAGAGGCTTTACCAGGTCGGTCCTCAGAAGAAGAGGGGTCAGATCTCGACCTCTTCAGAGATCTCTTGGAAGACGAAGCTGATGAGGCCTCATCACTATCGTCACTGGATAAAGGATTCCTCCTGGATTTCAGCTTTTGGAGCCAGGTCAGGAGACGTCCCTCACGGTCTCTCAAGGTTTTTCTGGAAAAAGTACGGCAAACCTTGCAATCTTTAGCCTTGTGATCTGGATAGAGGCAATAGATGCAGTCCTTGTGAGGGTCATCTATGTAAAGCCTTTTTTTAGAGCAGGTAGAACAGGCTCTAAAAAGGCCTTTCTTCTCCTTGTCAGACATGTTGACACGAAGCTGAAGAAGCTGTTGAAGAAATCCGTTGAAAAACTCTAGGAGTAAGGTAACAAGGAAAAACGGAGCAGAGCCCAGTGGAGACTCCCTAGCACAACGTGCGGTAGAAAATCTGATGGTCTGAGGTTCTCTGAGGGTTCTAGAGGGTGAGGCTGATCTGATTGGTTGTTGATTTTATTTGGTCTCTTTTACAAAAAGGTGGATATGTTACAAAACTAGAATGGGCCTAGGCCCATTTGTAATGGTTTGTATGACTATTTTTATATACATCGGGGACTCCCATCTCGACGACGGGGAATGATTCAAGCATGGGAATCTATGAAAGTTCCAATACTGGAGTAATGAGCATGGCAGCAGATAGTTAAGCCTGCAATGTGAAATTGGAAAAGGTACCTTTTTCAACACAATAAGGGAATACAGGGAGATTCAATGATTTTGGAGGGTGTGTGAGTGAGGACCATAAGAGTTTTATGGGATCATCATCTTAAGAATTGTGCGAATATCACAAATGATGTTGAGATAATCAGGTGAAGGCTGACACTTTCTACTAGGGTTAATGACTAGAAAAAGGGACATACCAATATCATGGGAAATACATTACAACAAATCACTGCTCGATGATACATGGATATGGATCACTGTATGGAGGCAGAAAAGGTAACACCTGAAGGAGGGGAATGCCCATGAAAGTTGCATTAGATGTGGGGACTCTAGCTCAGCCATTATGACCAGCGAGAGGGGCAGGGAGACTTACTATGAGGAGACTTTCCTATTCTTCCCCTGGCCCCAATTCAAATAGTGAGATGGGATGGACTGGCATAAGCTGTGAGACATCTAAATAACACAATTTTATGGCATTATGTCCATATGATATCAAAGCAAGGAATAAGTATATGCCTGACATGACACTACACCAGTTTAACCTCCCTTCCAGCATGTTCTTTATCTTTTCATTGTAAAACCTAAAAAATATTTTTCTTAAATAAAGGGATAAAAATCAATGAAGTGAGCCTTAGAGAAGGGAGGAACTCTTCTATCCATGAGATATCAATGCAGGAGAACTGCAATTATTGGCAACTTATTTCTTCTTTAGCATTGAACCATCAATATCTTTATGTACTTGAATCAGAGTAGCAATCACTGGTCATAACTAATTGCATAGTTCATCTTACTGAAATGAGACAAATGCCCAACCCACAGAAGAATCAGCTTCTGCATTCTGGGAGCACAAGTAATGTCTGATGATTGTGTGCCTGTTCCACGTGGAGGGTCAGAAGATTTCACAAAGATGCACTCCTTTGTACAGTGTTGGTTAGAGCATACTTCTTGTGGAGTGAGCAGTCACTTTCACTGATAGTTTCCTTTTCTGTAGCAAAAAGTAATGCAACAGATTCACTTTCATATGCCTTGCAAGGACCATTACACAATGGGGTAACCCAAAAGACCGTAGGACCTGGGTACAGTTTAGCACAAGCAACAAAATTGTTCAGACGGGAATAAAATCTAGAAAAAGAAACAAATTCTCACAAGAAACAAAATGTTATCGATACAGACGTTGGTGGAGGGGTAAGATGGCGACTGCTTGAGATGGTCGCACAGCAGCTCCCTGATCACTGAAGGACATTTGATGTACCGGATGATAGCATGACGGCGTGATATTGACATATACAATCGTTTGAAGCATGCGAGAGGAGATAATAAGTAAAAACAGTAAAGCAGAAAGGAAAGACTGAATGGAAACTGTTTTCCTACCTACAGCTCTGCTCCGGTCCTAGCAAGTGTGGAGTCGCCATCTGCCGCGCAGAGCTCATCAAGGCACTGCTCTGCTTCTGGACCGCATTGGTACGTAGCGAGGAGGCTGCCAAGGGTGTCTGGGGCACCACCGGTCGTATTCCCGGGAAACGATGGCTCCAAAGGTCCCTGTTGGAGGAGGCGCAAAGGGGAAGACGCGTTCCAGTATGGCTGCCGTTCCCTCTCCGAAGTCCGTGACATAGTCGTACCCTCGTGAAACCACGGAGCCAGGAAGTCAGGCGAAAACCGGAGGACCAAAGAAACAGCCTGCAGGGAGCTCCATAACCCGGACGGAGAAGGCGGACGAAAGGAAAAGCAAAGGCGGGGCTCCGCCCCAGCCACACGCGAATGAGCTCTCCGTCCTGGAACTGCTGAGAGAGGCACCAGGAGCAAAACATGCCACAGTACAGCAAACGCAAGAAGAAGCCGGAGCAGGTGAGCAGAATCAAGGGGGCAGCAATGAGGCAAGGGTGGACAATATTACAACAGTCTGTAGCGAACCAGAGACTGTACTGGCAATAAGCAAGGAAACAACTGCCCCGTTTGCAATCTGTGTCAGGGGCTGATTATGGGAGCGTGACAGATGGGTCTGGGGGACCTCAGTTGAAGCAGACAGGGGGTACTGAAGCAGTTCTTAAGGAAACAATGTCGGAAAACACCCCGCTAAACCCCCAACAGGGAAATGCCCCGATTAAAAATCAAACCGCCTCCTCAAATCATAGCGAGCAAGTTATGGAAGGCAATGACTGCTTCTTCTCTCTTTCAGACGGGGTCTGGTCGGGGTCAGGCTCAGACTCACTAGGTGACTCGAGTGAGGAGGCTTCAGACATTGACAAAAGAGACGCAACAGCCACAATGCGCAAAGCGGTAAGAAGAGCAAGCCACCCTAACCTGCATAAAAAAAATCTAAAATGCGATCATTCAGGGGTCGAGCTACTTAGTAGTATTACAACACCATCCCCCCCAAGGTGATCGCACATCCCCCTCAATACCCCCAACCCTAGACACTGTTCTGCAATGTATACTCTCCCACCGTGAAGAGACTCGCCAGGATAGTAGGCGAGCACAGACAGCCATGCGGAAGATTCAGGGGGTTGTTAGGAAAGTCGCAAAGTTGTGTACTATAATCAATGAGCGCCTGACAACCCTTGAAACTAGAACAGAAACGTATTAGGGTCGCCGAGGCTTTAAGAACACAGGAAGCTGATATATGTCAACAAGAAATGCATATTCCCTGGGGCAAGCGGGACATTCTAACTATTAAAGGATATTCCCTCGTAGCATGTTTTACCCAAACTTCGACTATAAGAGGGGTAGCGATTCACGGAAGGAATAGTATCGGCCCAGTTAAACGTGTTTTGGAGGATAAATGGGGGAGATGGGCTATTGCATTACTTCCCGTAGGATTGACAGTGTGCACGATATACGGATCGAATCAGGACGATCCACAAATCTTTAATGATTTAGAAATTGAGTTAGCATTATGGCCTGGCCCACTAATAAGTGGAGATATGAATATCAACTATGAAGCAAGTAGAGCCCGAACTCAAAAATATCTGGGAAGAAAACCACATGTTCATAAGGCTTTATCCGCCCTGATGACCAGTCATGATCTGATGGATGTATGGGCGGCAAAACACCCTGCCGACCCAGGATACACCTACTTCTCAAGCCCTCATAAGAAGTATGTCAGATTAGACTACTTTTTGGTCTCTTCATCCCTGCTTATGGCGGTGGCAATAAGGAAATTACCAAAATTGTTATCTGATCATAACCCACTAATTATGGATTTAGTATTTCAAGGCAGGGACCATGCACAAAGTAAATGGACATTTGATAGAACATTATTGACCAATGAGCGGTATCTGAAATATATTAGACAGTGGGTGATAGAATATTTTGAGATGAATCGTTGTAGCTCATCACGATGTATGGTCTGGGATAGTTTTAAGGCGGGCCTTCGGGGGGAAACAATTAGTTTTGTAGGTAAGGCCAGGAAACATGAGAAAGTTGAAATTAACGCTTTGATCGAAGGTTTGGGAGAATTAGAAAAAGAACACACCCGTGCTATTAGGCAGAAGCAGGAGGCTACGGAGGCATCACTACGGCAGGTAATAGTGATAGCAAAAGCGGAGATCAATAGCTATTACAGCAAGAAGGGGGCGGCAGCCTTTCAAGCATATAAAAACAAGAGCTATGAGTACGGGGAGTCGGTGGGCAAGATGCTGGCTTTACGCACTAAGAAGAGGGGTGCTAGGAATAATATAACTGAAGTTAAAGGACAGGATGGCGTACTGCTCACAGACAAAGATCATCATCAAGGTCTTTGAGAGGTTTTATCAAGATTTATACCGGCAAGATAATCTTGATCCTATTTTACCCAACGAAAATGAAATAGTTTTGGGGAATCAACGTAGTGTAAGCGAAGAAATTAGGCCGGAGATGGCAAGAGATCACAATAGAAGAGGTTTTACTAGCCCTACAGTCCATGGCCCCAGGAAAAGCGGCTGGCCCTGATAGAATACCCTTGGAATTCTATAAAGCGATTCAGGAGGAAATAGCTCCACTACTTTTGGACTTGTTTCTTGGAGTACAATACAGTGGGGTTCCCCCGGAATCCTGGCAAGGAGCAGATATTGTGATTTCTAAAAAAGGGGAAGCCCCCCCGACAACCCTGCATCTTATCGGCCCATATCCCTCATGAACGTGGATACCAAACTTTACTCCAAAATTCTTGCAACTCGATTAGGGGGGTGGGGGGAGGATCATAGCCCACCTAGTCTCACCATGGCAACATGGCTTTATACCGGGAAGAGGCACAACCGACCATATCAGACATGCTATAGCCTTGTTTGATATAACTGAGGTAACAGGAGAGAAGATGGCTATGATCCTCCTAGACGCAGAGAAGACATTCGACCGAGTCTCATGGCAATATTTATGGGCTATTATGGCACAGAGAGGGTTTGGGCCAGGTTTCATAACAGCTATACGGGCAATGTATTTCAGACCGTATGCGAGACGACATAATGGGCCAAGAGTCAAGCCGTATCGACGTCGCTAGGGGGACAAGACAGGGCTGTCCCTGCTCTCCTATTCTATTTGCCCTATATATTGACATTTTTATCCAACAAATTCTTCAAGACCAGACAATTACACCAGTCTGTTGTAATGGTTTTGAATCTAAGATAATGGCTTATGCCGACGACCTGGCGGTAGTGACCACAGATCCAGAAAAAGCAATGATTCAAATTCAGAAACTGGCCAGTGAATACGGCTGGAAATCAGGCTACTTATTGAACACGGGGAAAACGCAGATTATATGCAACTCAAACTCCTTGTAATGATCCCCGAAGGCAGGATGAGGTAGTCTATCTTGGGATAAAGATTAGTAGCAATGTAGATTCTATCTGGAAAATAAATATGCTGTCCATGATGCACAAGTTACTAACTTGTGTAACGATATATCTGTAAGAGACAGTAGTTAGTGACAGATTCCTTACCTTAGAATATCCCCAGGCGTCAGGCTGGATCCGGAAAGTTTTTTGCGTAGCAGTACCCTTGCGCGTCGGTAGGCGGCGCCGTGCGGCTCCGCGTCCGTCGTCGGCGTCGTGATCGCCGGGATGACGTCGCGGGCAGTACTTAGGCGCCGCCCTGCGCGCTGACGCCAGTTCTGTACACGACTTTCCGCGCCAGGAACGCAGAGCCATGCAAGAAGCTGACATAGGTGTCTGAAAAATACTAGGGCCCTGAAAGGGATGTCCTTAACCCTAGAAATCAGTTCGCAGAACGGGGAGGATGGGTGGGCGGTAGGAATCTGTCACTAACTACTGTCTCTTACAGATATATCGTTACACAAGTTAGTAACTTGTGCATCTGAAAGAGACACGTTAGTGACAGATTCCTTACCTTAGAATAGATACCCCAGCAATACCAACCCCGGTGGTGGGTCTGCGAACAAAGATCAGACAAGGAAGTCCTGGAGGACAGAACGGCCAAAGAAGCCGTCCCTCCGGACCTGACTGTCAAGGCAGTAATGTTTTGTAAACGTGTGCAGCGAGGCCCACGTAGCTGCCTGACAAATAACGGGCAGCGGAACACCGCGGCCCAAGGCCGTGGTAGCAGCTGTTGCCCTGGTGGAATGGGCACGCAGCCCAACAGGAGGCTCCTTCTTAGCCAAAGAATAGCAGGTCTTGATGCACAAGGTAACCCAGCGGGAGATGGTTCGTTTGTGCACCGCCCGACCTTTTTGGCGCCCACGTAGCCAACAAAGAGCTGGTCATCCACCCGGAAGTGTTTTGTGCGGTCGATATAGAAGGAGAGCGCACGTTTTGGGTCCAGACGGTGGAGCCTCTCTTCCTCTCTGGAAGGATGCGGAGGCGGAAAGAAGGTAGGCAAAGTGATGGTCTGCCCAATGTGAAAGGCAGTAACCACCTTTGGCAAGGAGGACGGACGCGTCCGAAGAACAACCTTGTCTGGATGAACAGACAGAAAGGGAGGTTTGCAAGATAAAGCCTGGAGCTCACTCACCCGCCGAGCGGAGGTGATGGCCACCAGAAAGGCTGTCTTTAGAGTCAAAAGACGAAGAGGACAGTTATGCAGAGGCTCAAAGGGAGCGCACATTAAAAAGGTAAGAACCAAGTTCAAGTCCCACTGAGGCATCACGAACGGAACAGGAGGGAAAAGGTGTGTAATGCCTTTAAGAAACCTGTTAACAGGGGACTTGAAAAGGGAGGGCTGATCAGGGAGCCTGAGGAAGGCCGAGATAGCACAGAGATAACCCTTGATGGTACCCAGGGCAGAACCCTGTTGGGCCAGAGAGAGAAGGAACAGAAGGACCTCAGAAAGAGGGGCCGAAAGGGGATTCACAGCCTTTGCTGTGCACCATGCCACAAATTTGTTCCACCTGCAGGCGTATACCACCTTAGTGGAGGGACGCCTGGCTGCCAGAATCACATCACAAACTTCGGGAGGCAAGTCGAAAGGAATCAACTGCCGCCGCTCAATCTCCACGCAAGCAGGTGTAGACTGGACAGGTTCGGGTGGAGGACCGTCCCCTGCTGCTGCGACAGAAGATCCTCCCGAAGAGGCAGACGGATCGGGGGATCTATGCTCATATTGAGTAGCTCGGGATACCAAACTCTTCGAGCCCAGTCCGGAGCCACAAGAATGACTTGGGCCCGGTCGTGCCGAATCTTCTTCAACACTCTGGGTAGAAGTGGTATAGGCGGAAAGGCGTACAACAGACCGCAACTCCACTCGTGACGAAAAGCGTCGCCGAGCGAGTGCCGCCTTGGAAATTCCAACACGCAGAACTGATGACATTGCGCGTTCTCTTCGGTGGTGAATAGATCTAACCAAGGCTCTCCCCATTGTAGAAAGAGTCCTTGCGCCACTTCCGAGTGAAGACGCCATTCGTGATCCATCATGCACCTGCGGCTGAGTTCGTCCGCCCTGGCGTTCAGGGAACCTGCCAGGTGTTGAACCATCAGGAACATGCCCTGATGTTCCAGCCATGTCCAGAGGCGCAGAGCCTCCTGACAAAGGGTCCAAGACCCCACCCCGCCCTGTTTGTTGCAGTACCACATGGCGGTGGTGTTGTCTGTGAACACCTGCACTACCTTCCCTTTGACAGAGGGAAGGAATGCCTTGAGTGCAAGCCGGATCGCCCGGAGCTCCAGAAAGTTGATATGGAGCCGGGACTCCGCCGGAGACCAGAGGCCTCTGATCTCCGCCTCTCCCATGTGACCGCCCCATCCCAGAAGGGACGCGTCCGTCACAACTGTGTGCTCTGGCTGGGGAAGGGAGAGGGATCTGCCCATGACCCATTGCCGGTTCGAGAGCCACCACTGCAACTGTCTTGCAGTCCCCTCCGAGATCTGGACGTGATCAGACAGGTTGCCCTGGTGCTGCGCCCACTGGAACTTCAGGTCCCACTGCAGAGCCCGCATATGCCATCTGGCATGATTGACCAGCAGGATGCAGGAGGCCATGAGGCCCAGCAGCCTCAGGGTCATCCGTACCGAAACCCAGGATAAAGGCTGAAAGATCGGAATCATAGCCTGAATATCCCGGACTCGCCGTTCGGGAGGATAGGCCCGAAACTGCGTCGTGTCCAGAACTGCTCCGATGAAAAGGAGCTGTGGAGAAGGAATCAGATGCGACTTCGGCACATTGATGGAGAACCCCAGCGAGTGCAGGAGTTCGGCCGTAGTCTGGAGGTGGGAGACGACTGCCTGGGACGAGCCCGCCTTCAGCAGCCAGTCGTCGAGGTAGGGGAAGACTGAAACCCCTGCCCGGCGCAGATGAGCTGCGACCACCGCCATCACTTTCGTGAACACCCGAGGGGCACTCGTAAGGCCAAAGGGGAGCACGGTGAACTGAAAATGCTCGGGGCCTACCGTGAACCGAAGGTAACGCCGGTGGGCCGGCAGGACGGGGATGTGGAAATATGCGTCCTGCAAGTCCAACGCTACCAACCAGTCTCCAGGGTCGAGGGCAGTCAAGACCTGAGCTAGGGTGAGCATCTTGAACTTCTCCTTCCGGAGGAAGCGATTGACGTTCCGGAGGTCCAAGATAGGACGCATGTCCTCCTTGTCCTTTTTGGGCACCAGAAAGTAGTGGGAGTAGCAACCACGCCCTACTTCTGGGGTCGGAACATGCTCGATGGCCCTTTTGGTCAAGAGGGCCGTGACTTCCTTCTGTAGAAGCACCAAGTGATCCCCTGACATGCGGCGGAATTGAGGTGGCATGGCTGGGGGGTGGTCTCGAAGGGGAGGGAGTAGCCCCTTCGGACAATGTCCAAGACCCACCTGTCCGAGGTGATGGTGCGCCAGTGGGGAAGGTGATGGCGGACCCTGCCCTCTACTGGCGTGCCGTGCACCTGAAAGGAGGGACTAGGAGGGCTTGGAGGCCGCGGACGGGTTGGAGGTGGTGGCCTGACCCGCACGCTGGTTGCCCGATCCGCCACGGCGGAATCCACGCCCTCGGCCACGCGTAGACGCCTGCTGCGCGGGCCGGTGGCTGGGCTGCTGACGTGAAGGGGCGCCCTACCGTGGCCACGATAGGGGCGAAAAGCAGAAGTCAGCGGAGGGCGTGTAGCAGAAAGGCCCAGGGACTTGGCAGTAGCCCGTGAGTCCTTAAAGCGCTCCAACGCATGGTCTGCTTTGGACCCAAAAAGACCGACTCCCTCAAAGGGCATGTCCATGAGAGTATTCTGGACATCCCCTGAAAAACCAGTGGTTCTCAGCCAGGCGTGGCGTCGGAGCGCCACCGTCGTTGCAATAGACCTGCCCAGCGAGTCGGCGGTGTCAAGGCCAAACCGGATAGTGTATTTGGCCGCATCCCTTCCTTCCGCAATGGCGCGGGAAAGCAGTGCCTGGACCTCCTCAGGGCACTGGGGCAAAACATCCGCCACCGAATCCCACAGGGAGTGGGTATATCGGCCCAAAAGACAAGCGGTGTTAACGGACCGCAAGCCAGCACTGGAGGAAGAAAACCTTTCTTCCCAAACTGATCCAGGCGTTTGGATTCCCTATCCGGAGGAGCGGTAGGGAAGGCGGTTTGGGAAGCGGAGGCTTGGACAACCAAGCTCTCAGGAGTGGGGTGGACAGAAAGAAACAGGGGGTCGCCCGGAGCTGGGCGATGGCGTCGGGACACGTTCCTATCCACAGGAGCCCCTGTGTTGGGCTTGGACCAGGCGCCCAAAAGAACGTCAGTGAGGGCGTCGTTAAACGGCAGCACAGTCTCCGCAGAGGAGGCTGCCGGCTGAAGCACCTCTGTCAAGATGTTAGGCTTGACCGTCAAAGTAGGGAGCTGGAGACGTAAGGCCCCAGCTGCCCTACGCAACACCGTACCAAAATTGGCCCCCTCCTCCGTAGCCACGGGAGGAGACAGCATGCCAGTGTCAGGGGAAGTATCCAGACCACTGGCCTCCCTAGACTCTCTGTCCAGTCCTCATCATACTGACAGTGTCGCGTCAGAGGGTCATCAGACCCTCCCAGTCCAACTGGTCCTCCTCTGGTTCAAAATAAGGAGGAGGAGGGACAGTTGGGACCCAAGGTCCCATCGGCGCCGGAGCCGGCGTCGAGCGACGTCGCTCCGGGTCCATGTCCGGAGCCGGAAGGAACTGGGGGACGACGCCGCCCGGAGCCCAGGGCGGCGTCGAGAACGGCACCGGAGACATCGGCGCCGGCGGAGGTGTCGTTAGGGTCGACCGGCGTCGATGGGGGTTGTGGAGCCGGGATCGAGGCCGGGGCCGGAGCCGGAGCCGGGATCGAGGCTGGAGGCACGGGCGACGCCGGGGCCGGAGCCGTCGGCGACGCCGGAGCAACCCCATCAGGGCCCGCGGGGCCCGAAGGCGCACCGGAGGGGCCTGAAGGCCCGAAGAGGCGGGCCATGGCCGACAGGAATTCCTGTACTTTGGCCTGATCCGCCCCGAACCCGGGAAGGGCGGGTATGGCGGGGGCGACTCCACAGGCATGTCCGGGGCCGCGGGGACGGTGCCGGGAGGGGCCTCAGCCGAGTCGCGAGACCGGCGAGGCGAAGTCCTAGAGCGATGATGCTTTTTGGACTTTTTGTGCTTCGACTTACCGGACGAAGAAGACTTCGACGCCGACGACCGGTGTGGACTCCGCGATCGACCCCTGGACCTCTCACGCGACCGGGGCTTCCGCGGAGCCGAATGCCGGGCCTCGAGGAGCTTTCGAGACCGCTCTCGCAAAGCTTTCGGGTGGAGGGCCTGGCAGTCGGTACAAGACGCCGTGTCGTGGCCTCGGCCGAGGCAGAAGAGACACTCCCAATGCGGGTCGGTGACGGACATCATCCGCGCACAGGCGCCGCATCGCTTGAAGCCGGGCATCCCTACGACACCTTGAAAGATGGAAAAACAGTGAAAAAATCACCAAAAAGTATGGTCAAAAAATGACCAGGGCACTGCTCTTCCCGGATCTGCGCTTGCTGGCGCGGAAAAAGAAGAACTGACGTCAGCGCGCAGGGGCGGCGCCTAAGTACTGCCCGCGACGTCATCCCGGCGATCACGACGCCGACGACGGACGCGGAGCCGCACGACGCCGCCTACCGACGCGCAAGGGTACTGCTACGCAAAAAACTTTCCGGATCCAGCCTGACGCCTGGGGATATTCTAAGGTAAGGAATCTGTCACTAACGTGTCTCTTTCAGATAAATAAGATCAGCACGGATCTACGATTTATAGATAGACTTCATCTTTCACTTATAGGAAGATGTAATGTACTCAAAATGGCCATCTTTCCTAAGATTCTATATATTTTTAGATCTATCCCGCTAGAAATTGAAGACCTACTTTTAAAGAAACTGGACGGTATTTTTAGCAACTTTATCTGGAAATACACGAAAATTCGACGCTCCCTTAAATTTTTAACACTACCACAAGACCGCGGTGGCTGGTCAGCCCCATATCTTAGATTTTATTACTTTGCCACCTTCTTTCAACAGATGACTTTTGTAACCTCATCATGAAACGGATATATGACAGATAGGAACCAAGAGGCAAACATGGGCATTCCCTCCATATACGAGCTGGCCATAGGGAAGGCAGCGCAGGGAGTACTCCTCCGACAAGTGGAGGCCAGCTACTACAAAAAGACGCGGTTTAAGGTGGTAATAGCAATCTGGAAAATTTGGAGCAAAATGGTAGGACTCATGAAAAATTCAGAAGTATAATAGATACACACCCTTGTGGCGATCCGCTCTATTTCCTACATCAATGTATGATAATTTGGGTAGGCAATAGGAGGAAAAGGGTATTTCTAAGATTGGGGATCTATTCTCAACTGATCATAGGTTTTCATTCATTGAACTGCAGCAAAGATATGGCATAACGGCTGAGACGTATTTTAAATATAAGCAGATCACCAGTTTTTAAAATCAAATAAGCAGGGAAAAGATCTCCACAAACAGAATCCCTCTAATGGAGGCCATGTCTCACTCCCAGATAAGAATTAAACATATATACAAAATATTAATAGACACACCCCGACGATCTGGAAGCAGTAGAAACCAAGTGGGCCACCAAATTGGGAAACCCGGATGCTGATCTCTGCCAGTCAGTCGCATTAGGTAAGGGGACATTTCTCTCAGCTAATTTAAAAACCCAACACCATTACACCATCTTTGATCTCTATTTTACTCCTGCAAAGCTTTGCCATTGGGGAAAAAGAGGGGATGACCAGTGTCCTCGATGTGATCAAGGGCCAGCGGACACAATACACATGTTTTATGGGTGTGAGAAATTAGGACCCTTAAAAGAGGGAATGGAGGAATTTCTTTCGGCAGCACTAGGGAGCATAATCTGCATAACCCCTACATTGATGCGGTTAGGATACGACAAAAAGGCACAATACGATGCACGGAAGAATACGTTTGTCTTTGTCACAGTAGCTGTGGCTCGGCTACTTATTGCTACACAATGGAAGGATGCTGATCCACCTACATATTACGCTTGGTTGGGTCGTCTGTTGGCCATATATAACCTTGAAAGGTCATTGTATAATTGTAAAGGCCGGCGCGCTAGCAGGAGAGGCAGGAAAATCTGGGCTCCAATGAACAAATGGCTCACAAGGCAAAATGCAGGGAGGGATTGGTTGGCCTAGGCTGGAGAACTCATGGAATTGGGCAGTACTCTTCTGTTTTCCTCGTCTCTTATATTTTCCATTTCTTTTTCTATTGTTTTTTTTTCTTTCATATTATGTGTATTGACTGACTGTAGATTCTTTTGGTATTGTATATATTTGAAATGTGGAAATTGTATGAAATCCTGGAAACCGATATCAGCAAAGACTATTTATTTGTATTCATGAACAATTTCTTATTCTGTATACACTCCAAATAAAATTAAATTAAAAAAAAAAAAGAAACAAAATGTTATAAGGATTGCTCCATGGGGTGAAAAAGTGCAGAAGAGGCGCTTGTGACCAGTGATCATATATATTGACCACATCTGACAATTTTGACTTGCATCTGATCTAATTGTCAGGAATCACACCACTCCACAAACCTGTTCTAGCGCCTTGCACATACAGACTTTGTGGAAGGGCAGCTGGCAGCCAGGATAACAACCCCAGGGGAGAGCAATCAAAGGTTTTTTATAGAGTATAGAGTGTGAAGCTACTCAAACGAGTGTCCCAGCGCTAAGGCTCATTGGGCACTTAGTCTAGAGGGATTACTAATAAGCTAGACCAAGCAACCAAGTTTTAAGACCTCGTTTGAAGGATCCTTCATCCTCTGTAGCCCGCAGAAAGAATGGAAGAGCATTCTGGCCAGAGGCAGCGAGAGACTAAAGGGAAGAACCGCCCCATTTTTTCCTTTTGCTTTTGGGAAAAACTGCCAACAAAGCATCTAAATCGCATTGGGCTCAGGACAGAGCCCTGAAGGACACCGAATATTAGAGGTTTGGGGTTAGAAGCAAAAGGTGGAATCTAGACTGACTGGCATCTGTCGGACAGGGAGGACCTAATCCAAGCAAAGGGGGACCCACCTATCCCAATATTTTCTAACTGTTGTAGAAAGAGAGTGGGATACTGTATCAACCGCCACCAATAGATCTAAGAGCAAAAATGCAACTTGCTACCCTTGGTCCACTGCAAGCTTGATGGACCTCAAAGTCTGCACACCGTGGAATAAAGTTTCCCATCTGCCAGAATAAGCAGAGTTAGTAGATGAGCAACAAGCACATAAGACTACATCAACCGCTTCCAGTGACAGCTTAAAGGAGCTTAGTTGTCCCTGCTCAACCTCCAAGCATGTGGTTGGAAGTCTCAGAGGGTGGGGTGCAGAACCCATCCTCCCGAATGGGAGAGAAGGTCTGGTCTGAGTGTAATGCTAAGCAGAAGACAAGTGGAGAAGTGCAGAAGGTCCGCATACCACACCCTTCTCAGCCAATCCGGGGCAATGAGAATGGTTTGCCCCCGGTCTTGGTGAACCTTCCCAAGAACTCGAGGAATCAACTGTATGTAGAAGATTGGGAAGCAGACCCAGATTGGTGCCAACAGGCGGAGCACACAGTGTACCTCAGCAGAGGTAGCCCTTACAAATTGGAAACAGGTGTGGGGTGGTTGGCAGGGTTACCAGGGTATGTGACTAGTTAAGAATTTGTGGATGTCAAATATGCACCTTCCTTGTGATTCAAATATGTTTGAGAGGAACTGTTCACTGACAACCGGGACAAGTCATCCTATGGTAATCACACTGTCTATGCATATGTTGTGTTCTAGGTCAAATGATCTACACTATTTAGCATTTTTCTCTATGCCACAGTACTGTCAATTGAGCAACTGTTCAATAAAAATAAATAAATAAATATGGGGAAACTAATGCAGCGTAATGTTGCACATCAACTGAAATGTGTCCCCCCGAGGCTCCCCTCAACAGATACTGGATGGGGCAGAACTGCTGGCTCGAAGCATTTTCCGAGGACGCAACTAAGTTCACCTGGGAATACCCCACTGCGTGATGTTCCGGATTACCGTCTGCAGAATATACAACTTGTGATCGGCAAGGTGATGCCGGCTCAGACTATCGACTTGGACATTCAGAGGCCCTGCTAGGTGAGTGGAGGTGAGTCAGATTCCTTGGCGATGTGCCAAAGACCACAGTCTCAACTTTTCCAGGCAAAGGAGGTGAAACCCCTACTCCCCCTTCCTTGTTCAGATGCCACATCGCAGTTGTGTCTGTAAAGATCTGGAAGGATCGACCCATGATGGAGAGGAGAAAGACCTTAAGTGCCAGCCAAATCGCCCACAGTTCAAGCAGGTTGATGTGACGAACCACTGATCTCAACCCTAAGGTGGTGGCATCCGTCACTACTGTAGTCACAGCCGGAAGGGGAGTGAAGGCCATCCTGCGAGTGACGTTTGCCTCGTTCCCCCATCAAGCCACTTCTGCTGCAGCACTGGGGGAGATCTCTATGGAGTCAGACGGGTCACCCCCATACTGGAGCCACTGCCTGTGGAAGCGCCACTGCAGGGCACTAAACCTGCACGACTAGGAGAATGTAGGGAGCCAGCAGACCTAGGAATAGCAGGATTATCGGGACCGGGATTCTCACGCCTCGCTGGAACTATCTGCTGGATGTCCGATTCTCAGAGTTGGCTGAAATGTGCGGAGAAGAGTGGGGCTCGGTATCAATCCTATGAACTTGAGTCATTGGGAGGGCCATAGGTGAGATCTGGGCTCATTGATCGAAAAGCCCAGCTCAAACAGTAGCAATGCTGTTTCCTCGCAGAGGAGACCTGTCCGGTGAGCTGGCTTTGAGGAGCCAGTCGTCCAGGTATGGGAAAATGGGGATAACAGGCCATCTGAGATGGGCTGCCACCACTGCTATCACCTTTGTAAAGACTCGAGAAGCAGATGACAAGCCAAAGGGTAGTACCACAAATTGGTACTGTAGAACCTACTACGAACTTCAAGTACGGCTCTTTTTGGGAACCAGGATGTAATGTGCGTACCAACCCTAGCCCTGTCCTTCATCTGCCATGAACTTCACTGCTCCATTGAGGGTGGCAGCTGCCACCTACTGTTGCAGAATGGCCAAACGATGAGGAGACGGAGAAGGAAGTGGGGAGCATGGGGTGGGGGGAGGGGGTACCCTGAAGAAATCTTTCTACAATTGAATGACCAACTGTTCCGAAGTAATGGCTTCCAGACCAGAAGAAAATGGGACACGCATTCTACCCCAGGCTCCGTGTGAACTTGGTGAAGCAAACTATGCCTGCTTTTCTGGTGATGCAGGGGAAAAGAAGTTGCCTCTACGACAGCCTCTGTGCTGCCGAATGAGTATTTTGCTACTTTAGCGCCGTTGTAAACTGCCAAGAGCAAAAGGAGAAGCCTCGTCCAAAACCGTAAAAACAACGAAAAGACCTGAAGTCCTTGGTTGGTGGCAGAAGCTGAAGGCCTAAAGACCAGACTCTATTCATAGGCCTTAAACTGTTACAGTGTCAAGTTGGCCTAGTCTATGAAGAAGCGCATACCATCGAAGGGGATGTCCATCAGGTTACCCTGGACACCGGATAAGAAATTGGACGTCCTGTGCAAAGCATGGCGATGCACTGCCATGAAGACACCCATAGCCCTAGAGGCGGGGTCTGCAGTGCCCAATTCAGACTTCATATGCCAGGAGGCATTTAGCCCAACCGCGATGAGCTCCTGAATGTGCGCCTTCATGTTGGCGGGGACACGCATAAGGATCATCTGGGCCATGTCCCACAATGAGTGATTGTAGCGGGCAAGGATGCAGGTGGCATTCAGTGATTTTAAAGCCATACCCCCTGCAGAGAAAGCCTTCTTGCCCCAGGCTTCGAACTGTACAACTTCCTGTCGGAAGAAGCTGTAGACAGGCCCCACCAGGTTGGCATTTTAGTGAGGAAAATTCCTCAGAGAGTGAAGCTCCAGATCCGCATCAAAAGCAAAGAAAAAAGTAAACTGACGTTGAAGCGCCGGGGCGGGCACTTTTAGGTGTCTTTGGCACCACCTAACACTACTGGCGCCAACTGAGTCCAGCACCCTCTACCGGTGACCTTTTTGCTTTGAAGTTACCGGATCAAGTCTGATACCTTGGGTTTGTTCTACAAGTGAGGAATCTGCAGGTAGAAGGATCCATCATAACTTTCTCTTTAGTCTCAACTGAGGGCAGCAGTAACTAGCACCTCAGCTGCCGTCTAAACTACCACTGTGAATGGGGCACTGTTTTGCTGGTGGCGAGTAAAGCTTTGTCTCAGGACAGGTGTCAAGTTTGCAGGCAATCTGAAAATCAAAGTATAAGGCATCAGTGTAATGATGGGAGAGCAAACCATCCCAATCCTCATTAGTGCTTAATATGTAAAGCAATAAGTACTGGGGCACAAAGTTTTGCTCAGAATCCCATGACATGTGCCATCAAATATCTGGATGCCGAATACCAAGGGTGAGTAACCTCTATTCCACCTCACACCTCCTAAACACAAAATCAGGCAATTAATGCCTTTTATCTCACTCTTGCAGGTTCTTTTTCATTGCTGCTTTGTCACTGTTTTGCAGTCTGTTACTCCTATACCCATTTTGTGCTTCACTCTTGCATTTGGTCAAAGTCTGATGAGAATAAATAAGTGACTGTCCCGAAAAAAGGAGTGCCGGTGGGCCACACCTGCAAATACTGGTTCAAATTAAGCACTAAATCATCCTAATCGTTAGTAGGTGCCCAGACGTGTCTTCCGCTTCAGTGTGACCTTGACCACGTGTTGCCCTTCTGACAAATTCTGGTGTCCGTCTCCTGACTGTTTTCTTCTAAGCTGCTTGTTCTGCTCCAACTCCGAATAGAAGGCACGAACAAGAAAAAGCAGTTACCATCTGCCCCGTCTTTAACCGCCCATTTTTGCAACTTTTGCTCCTTACTGTTCAGTTTTGGTCCCCTCAATGGCTCTGCCGATCGCGTTTTCCAGCCCCGTCGCTCCCACCTGACTTTCCTGCTCTTGCTGAGACCATCCCCGCCACGTTCCGCCCACTCTCCAAGGCCCTACATAATGGAGGCGAGAGCGGCCGCGCAGTGGACATGCGCAGCCTGCACGCCACCATCACAGCAATTCAAGCCAGTCTGCGCCTGGATCGTGCCCAGTGGCAGGAACCCTGGTCCAAATACCTTCCACAGCTACATCGCCGACTAACTCCACCTGCTCAACTCTGGACACCGCCAAGAATGCTGCTGCGGGCCAAATCTTGGTCCACGGTGGGCCCCTTTGCCTGCTCGCATTACCACTTCACCGGCCTCCACATACCCATTCCAACCGCCCACACAACGCACCCCTCATCCATCACCAAGTCAGAACTCAAGACATGCACAACACCCACTTGCACAACACCCACTTGCATGCCTACATGTGCCTCAACACACGCTCTCTCAGCAAGCACTCCACCGAGATTTGGGACCTCATCAACTTCAACGCACCAGACCGCTTATTCATCGAAACCTGGCTCAGCCCCACATCTGCGCCGGACATCGCCGCAGCCATCCCTACTCTATACAAAATCCTGTACCAGGACAGAAACCAGGAGGACTCAACATCCACAAAGACACCATCAAGTGTACCTTTTACACTGACCCAGTAGCCACTTTCATGGGACACATGCACTTCAAGCATCAGACGGACAATAAAACCACTATCAACTGCACCCTCGCCTACCGGCCCCCAGAACCTAGCACCCACTTAACAACCTTCTCACCTCTTGCAATGACTTCCAAAGACTTCATACTCCTAGGTGATCTCAACTTTGATTCAGACGAACCCCATGATCTCCAACTCCACAGAACATCTCTCATACACCTCGTACAGGGCCCTAGCAACATAGTCGGACACAGCCCGCACCATCTTATCCTCCTGCAATAAGGTTAAAGTCAGCCACATCACTCCAATCACATAGACCGACCACTCCATCTTCCACTTCCAGAAAAAAGGGCTACCAACCATCCCTACGGAGTCAAGCAACACCCCAAGCAGCTGCTGAAGAAAGTTACAGAAATGGAATCGCTCAACACCCTTCATGTAAACTACCCAGACCCCACCAACGACCTCAGACACAAACAACTTTAACACCTGCGCCAATACCCTGGCACCCCTGAAAAACACCAAACCCAAAAGATCAAACAAACAAGCTAGCAGGTACAACGCTGAACTCAGATAATCCAAGAGAGTTTGCAAACAACTGGAAAGGAAATGTAGAACCACCCGAGGAACCACTGAAAGAAACACCCACATAGCCACACTGACTATCCCATCAAGTAAACAAGAAAAAGGTCCTGAACCTGAGAATCGAATCTAGCTCCAACAACAGCAAGGAACTTTGCCATACTCCAGGAATTCACCAACCCAAACCATCACCCCTACACAAGAATTCTGCAACAACCTCTGACTTTCACAAAAAAACCACAATCGCCAAGCTCTACAGCAGCTTCGAACCCTAGCCAACCCCATTGACCTTCCCAGCCTGCTCACCTAATTAACCAAAGACTACCAACTGACAGCATGGAACCCTCTATCCATCAATGATACAGCAGCAATAATTAAGACAGTCCCCTCAGGGGCACGCATAGACCCATGTCCACATCATCTTTACAACTTAGGAAGAGCCACAATCAGCGCTGCACTTACTTCCATCAACACCTCCCTCAAGACAAACACCTTACCAGATAGCTGGAAACACATCGAAGTCACCACCCTCCTCGAAAAAATCTCAGCCGACCTCCAAGTACTCAGCAGCTATCGACCCATCTCACTGCTCCCCTTCCCAGCCAAAGTCATTGAGAAGATCATCAACAGACAACTGACCAGCTAGAAGACCACAAACCCCTGGACAAGTTGCAATCAGGATTCCGAAACAACCACAGCACCAAAACAGCCCTCATCACTGCGACAGACATACCACACTATCCTCTACTGTGAACACACCACCACCATCCGCCTCAACCTCCGATGCTTTCGACACAGTCTCACACCACACACATCGCCAGAGTACACACAGCTGGAATACAAAGACCAGCACTCAAATGGATAGCTTCATTCCTCTCCAGTAGAACACGAGTCAGGCTCTCACTGTTCACATCAGAACCGAAGGACCTCACCTGCGGAGTCCCAAAAGAATCATCACTCAGGTCCACACTTTTCTACATATACATGCCTACTCTGGCAAACATCAGATTCCACAGAATCAACATCTCCTACACAGACAACACCCAGCTCATTTTTTTCTCCTCTCAGACGACACCATCTCCACCAAGACAAACTTCAAACACTGCATGAGTGGGCAATTAGATGAGAGAAAACTGCCTGAAGGTCGACACCGACGAAACTGAAGTTCTGATCTTTGGGACTAAGAGCACACCTTGCGACTCCACTTGGTGGAATGCCGAGCTTGAACCCACACCCACCCCTAACTGACCACACTAAGAACCAAGGCCTCATCCTGGACACCAACATCACCATGAAGTCCCAGGTCAACACAGTCGTCTCATGCTTCCACATTCTCCACATGTTAAGTAAAATATTCAAGTGGCTCCCACTGGACACCAGATGTACCATCACGCGGGCCCTAATCACAAGCAGATTGGAATACAGCAACGCACTCTACGAGGACATCCCAATCCATCTTCACAGACTTCAAACCATCCAAAACACCAGTGCCAGACTCTTCCTCAACCTCCCATGCTGAACCTACCACATACAACTCAGTGAGCTGCACTGGTTCCCCATCCAGAAGTAATGACAGTTCCAACGTCTCACACACGCATTCAAGTCACTACTTAACACAGAACCCGCATACCTCAATCACAGGCTTCACTTCCACCAACCAGCCAGAGAACTTCGATCACCATCACTCTCGCACACCCCCCCACACAGAACTAGACGTCAATCAGTCTCCTACCAAGCTGCAAATCCTGAAACAGCTGCCCCAAACACATCAGGGCCTGCTCCTCACTTCTTGAATTCTGCAAGAAGCTGAAGACCTGGCTATTCAATTAGTCTTCTTGTGAGACTATTGAGACTGCCGGTATTCAGGCCCAGCCTCACCACACGCCTACACTCAACTACTTAGCGCCTGGTTCCCCTCACAGGTATCAAGCAGCACTTGATAAATCCACCTTACATTACATTTTCATCATTAACATCAACATCGTCCACATCCTGCACCCTGCTCTAGCACAGGGTCACAGAATCAAAAAAATTGAGCCTCTGCTGATAGCTGTAATGCGGCAAAGGCACAGGGTTAGAGTCAGGCTGCATATCAATTGATTGTGCTTTTGCAATTTCATAACATTTGTTGAGCTCAGTCTGATGCTGGTTTCAATTCCAACATGGGTGTTGGCACCAGATCAGCCTCCTGTGCCAGTATTGGTGCAGCGGTGGCAGGAACCATGGGGATAGTGGGGCTGGAGTAGAAGTCTGTACCGGAGTTGGTGCAGGCCCATTACCAATTTCCAAGAGACCAGACGCCGCAGGGGTAGAACCTGCCATGGGGTGTGAAGGCACGCCAGAGGTAGCAGGAAGCACACAATATTTGCAGCACTGCCTCTCTGAAGGCTTTGATCTGCCAGGCCAACGACAACTTGGGGAACGCTGGGTGCATCGGGACTAGCTCAGGAATTGGCTCGGTGATCTCGATGGAGTGAGACATCTTAATGCCTTTATGCCTTCTCAAAGGAGTCATAGTGGCAGGATGAAGCCAAGTCCTGCTTCATTTTCTTATGCTTGTGTTTGTACTTGGGCTTATCGGAAGACTGAGCGGGAAGTGGAATAATCGTGCAAGAGGCCCCATGATCGGGAGCAAGTCTGGGTCCATTACTTGGAGTGAGGTCTATACGAAGGCTGCAACTTCTTGTGCCTGGCGACATACAGCTTTGCCTCCCGGTCTTAATCCCTTTCAGGTGCATAAGAGCGAATTTATCTAACTACTTACAGTTGTGTCCTAAGCTGAGGCACCAAAGAGACCTTCTGCAGGTCAGAGACCGATATCTTCTTGCTGTAGTCGAAGCACAGCTTGAATCCTTTTGTTTTCAGTGGGAACAGTTTCCTAGCACACAGAAAAGTTTGGAAGTCATTGGAAAAACAACAATTCAGGAGCAGAGTTCTGAATCCATATTTGAACAGGCAGAAAGAAAATAACTGATGTCAGTTCGCAGGGATTGCACTTATGTGCGGCTCCACTCATTTCTGCCTAGCATAAGCATTCTTTGCACATATGGCGTCGTATTACAAAAAATTTGCAAAATCCAGGTATATACTAATGAAAAAATGGTGGAACTGCATCCTCTGAGAAGCATGCAAGGCGGCATCAGTGGGAGATTAGTATTGGAAGGGCATAAGTAGAGGCAGCACCCAACCTTGTACTCCTTTTCGATGCAGTCTGCCAAGTTGAGTTAGAAGTACCCCAAAAAGGTTATGACCCATCAACAGCGCAATGACTGCATTTTTCCGCAGTTAATCTACAAACAAAATGGCAATTAACCCCCCATTTCACAGTGAAAATTAGTGAAATCAGCAGGTACACTCAGACATTTTCACAATGTAAAATTCCTGTGACCTAACATGAATTTCACGATGCTGGTGAAATAAGCTTCTCTGAAAAAGGATTTGAAATCAGCCTAAATTGTGCTAAGCGGTCATGTAAATTTGGTTAAAAAAAATATTTGAATTGCAGTTTCCGGGAAGGTCATGAAAGTGCAGAGCTCTTGCTTACAGATCTTTCCCCACAGCTAGAAAAAAGATATGGGGGTGCTGACTAATATGTTGCCGTCAACATGGGGGCATGCTGGAATTGAGGAAGTACAAGGATAGTTCTAAAGTGATAGCTTTATTTTCTTTATCTGAGGTTGCATGCCTATTGAAACATTTTTCCCAAATTAAAAGAGAAAATGAGAAGTCTGTTGCACCAAAAATGCCATGTAATTTATATTGGACCCATTTCCAAGTTTTATAATGAGGTTTTGTGATTTTTTTCTCTGATACAAGTTTTTAGAAAGAAAGATGCACAATTTTTCACCATTTCAGCACGGAGGCAAAACTTAAATGTTCACGAATATTAATAAAGATCAGTTTATGGCGAAATCCCAGCTATAGTGGTATCTATTGGGAGTGGACGTCTCAGCATATTCACCCCACTGGATTAAGGATGAGTGCTTTTCAATTATGTGAATGCACGTTTGTGTTTTGCTTTAGAGTTAATACTGGGGATTCCTAGACGGAGGACTATGGATGATTCAAACATGTTAATCAATGACAGCCAAAGCTGCAGACCAAGCATAGAATTTAAATGCTAGCCTACGAGAATGGGGGAGTTAATGTGAGCTTGTTTTATTTTCTAAGTGTTAGAAATGTTCACTGCATTAACATAGCTACCGTTTGAAGGTGCATTCTTGGTTTTACTAGGATCTACAAGCTGTCAATTTTGAATCCAAGAGCATCTTAAACAATGCACAAGTAATCCAACTGATAAATTGACCATAACCTAGATCAATGCATTTGCTAAAGATAAAGTTTTTGAACAGAAACATTTATTGATTTAAAGCATCTTGAAGTGTCTAAACATTCAACCATATTCACTTACCATGCACGTCCTGGAGTTTAGGCCAATGAAAGAGTCCCGCAGAACCTGGGTCAGCTTGCTCTCCCTGAATGGTGTGTGAGATTTGTTCTGTCCCAGTGCTCGGATACACTCCTAAAAAATATTAGATTCTTATTAAAGTCCATGGCGACGTAGGAAAACCAACAGTATAGAATCTTCATGCTAGATTAAAGTTGTGCATAATAGGAGGCCAGCCAGTACAAAACCAACTATTAATCTAGATTGAGGAATGCATTCAGACAAATATTACTTACTTGCATATTAAATTGTGTATCTTAGGTATCTTTGTTGAAGTCATAAATGTCCAAGCACGAGTCTTGTGCTCACAGTGCCACTGGAAAAAAGCTTCACCCTACTGAAGTGGCCCAAACAGACTGAAATCAGTACGAGGTTGTTTGTGTTCCAGTTAAGAGAGGACCTTACATAGGAGTTCAGCAGACTACTCCAATTGGAGCAGGACCAAGAACATTTGCATAGGACTGGTTCCTGTCTGAGGTGGCATGATGGGCTAACACAATGGACAGGAATAGGGTCCCAAATAATTAACAGAGGCCGAGATTAATTCAACCATTCAATCCATCACTTTTTGTATTAAATATTAGAATGACTACTTGCGTTCAGGGATCAGAAATACTTTCGTTTTTTTTTTTTTTTTTATTAACTCGTGTTCAGCTGCAGGACTTGGAATGGGTCAAAGGGAAGAAGGAAAGGGAGCTTTGGCCCCCGAGACAGAGCAGCAGAGCCCCCTACCAACCCCAGGACCGGAAGCACCACAGGGGGGTTCTTCAGGGACTAAGAGAAGGATGAGGTTGTTATATTGACAGAAGTTGTTATATAGGTGTGCAAAACATACTGTCTTTGGAAGGTCAGGAATTCGCCTCTTCGAGGTTTTGTGGTATAATTGACTGTGCTAATCAAGCCAGTGCGCAGCCCACATGTGCTTCATTTACATTTTATCAATTTAATACATTAAAAAATAGCACAGGATATGAACAAATATCAAACTTTTTTAATTGCATTTCAAATAACATAATAGAAGCAGCATACATATATCAATTATAACCTGCACTTATGCTCATTTTACAATGACAACTGATACCAATTCACTACCAGTTAGTCCCTTGAGTTAATATCTACAAGCTTTTGAGTTGTTTCATTGTGTGATCACAGCAGCTAAACATAGTATGTTCTTAACTCAGGCATTTGGTTCACAGTTCACTCGCTCCTTCCCAGTGTTCGACATATATATTTGATGGGGTGTATATGACTGTCAATATTTGATTTTTACAATAATCTCGTTAGCATCCCTCATGGTCCTTTTGTTTTCTCCCATGTATTTGTATTTATGACGATGTAGTTAGTAAATACGTTTTCAGTGGGTCCCAGATATCTTTTGGCCTTGAAGAGAGCGGGAGCAATTCCGCATAAGTGAGTGATTGTTCCTGCCAGAATATTAGATCTTGGATCCATTCCTTGAATTTAGGAGCTCTTCCCCTTCCCCCATCTACAGGCAACTCTGCGTTTAGCTACTACCAACCCCAGTGCTGCGTATTTCCTATATACGGGTACTATTTCCAATATATACACCCTAAAATGGCCATGACCAGTGATACCTATAGAGGAGACCCGATCATTTGTGCCACTGCATTAAATACCCGATGCCAGTATAAGCGGACGTCGTGGTATTCCCACGCCAGATGTAGGAAATCTGCTGCTGCTCTTCCCGACCATTCGCATCTGTCACTATCTCTTAGTTGAAATTTGTGCATTTTGACTGGGGTATAGTAGAGGCGGTGCAGAAACAGTGCAACATACACAGCCTGCTGTTTGCAGTTATGTTCCCCATCTGCCTGCAACAGAACTCCCACTGTTTTTCTAAAAGGGTTGTTCCGAGCTCCTCTTCCCAGTGTATGCGTGATCTCAGCTGGCACGATTTGCGAGATGTTTGAATCTCCCCCAGGCGTCAGACTGGATCCGGAAAGTTTTTCGTCAGCAGTACCCCTGCGCGTCTGTGTTCGCCGGGATGACGTCGCGGTAGCTACATAGACTCCGCCCTCGCGCGCCGTCAGTTCTGTACACGACTTTCCACACCAGAAGCGCAGAGCCATGCAAGACACTGACCACTGGTGCATAAAACTAAGGCCCTGAAAGTATGTCCTTCACCCTAGAAGTCAGTTCGCAGAACGGGGAGGATTGGTGGGGGGTAAGGAATCTATAACTAACCTATGTTTCTTACAGATATATCGTTACTGAAGGCAAGTAACTTGTTCATCTGAAAGAAACGGTTAGTTATAGATTCCTTACCTTAGAATAGATACCCCAGCAATACCAACCCCGGAGGTGGGTCTGCGAACCAAGATCACACCAGAAAGTCCTGGAGAACAGAACGGCCAAAGAAGCAGTCTCTCCGGACTTGAGTGTCCAAGCAGTAGTCTCTCGTAAACGTGTGCAACGATGCCCACGTAGCTGCCCGACAGAGGTCATTCAGGGGGACTCCTCGTCCCAAAGCAGTAGTAGCTGCCGTCGCCCTGGTGGAATGGGCGCGCAGCCCCACTGGAGGCTCCTTCTTAGCCGAAGAATAGCAGGCTTTGATGCACAGAACGACCCACCTGGAGATGGTCCGTTTGTGCACGGCCCGACCTTTCTTAGCGCCCACGTACCCAACAAAGAGCTGGTCATCCACCCGGAATTGTTTTGTGTGATCCAAGTAGAAAGAAAGCGCACTTTTTGGATCCAGACGGTAGAGCCTCATCCTCTTTCGAAGGATGCGGAAAGAAGGTGGGCAAAGTGATGGATTGGCCAATGTGGAAAGAAGTAACCACCGAAGGAAGGAAGGTCTAGTTCTCAGGACAACCATGTCCGGATGGATAGCCAGAAAGGGAGGCTTAGAAGAAAGAGCTTGTAGCTCACTCACCCTGCGAGCAGAGGTGATGGCCACCAGAAAGGCAGTTTTCAGAGTTAGAAGCCTGAGAGGGCAATTATGAAGCGGCTCAAAGGGAGCGCACATAAGATATGTAAGAACCAAGTTCAAGTCCCACTGGGGCATTACGAAGGGAACAGGAGGAAAAAGAGTAATGCCCTTAAGAAACCTATTTCCAACAGGGGACTTGAAAAGAGTAGGGTGATCAGGAAGCCTAACAAAGGCTGAAATGGCCGAGAGGAAGCCCTTAAGAGTGCCCAGAGCAGAGCCCTGCTGGGTCAAAGAGAGGAGAAACAAGAGAACCTCAGAAAGAGGGGCAGAAAGGGGATCCACAGCCTTTGCTGTGCACCATGCCACAAATTTATTCCATCTGCAGGCGTATACCGTCTTAGTGGAGGGACGCCTGGCTGCCAAGATTACATCACAGACTTCGGGAGGCAGGTCAAACGACGTCAACTGCCGCCGCTCAATCTCCACGCAAGGAGGTGGAGGCTGGACAGGTTCGGGTGGAGGACCGTCCCCTGATGCTGCGACAGAACATCCTCTCGAAGAGGCAGTCTGATCGGAGGATCGATGGCCATGTTGAGCAGCTCAGGATACCAGACTCTTCGTGCCCAATCCTGAGCAACAAGAATAACTTGGGCCCGGTCGCGCTTGATCTTCTTCAACACTCTGGGCAGAAGTGGTATAGGCGGAAAGGCGTATAGAAGACCGCAACTCCACTCGCGACGAAAAGCGTCGCCTAGCGAGTGCCGCTTTGGAAATTCCAACGCGCAGAATTGCTGACATTGCGTGTTCTCTTCGGTGGCGCATAGATCTAACCAAGGCTCTCCCCACTGCTGAAAGACCTTGCACCACCTCCGAGTGAAGACGCCATTCGTGATCTATCATGCACCTGCGGCTGAGTTCGTCCGCCCTGGCGTTCAGTGAACCTGCCAGGTGTTGAACCACCAGGGATACGCCCTGATGTTCCAGCATGTCCAGAGGCGGAGGGCCTCTTGACATAGGGTCCACGACCCCACCCGCCTTGTTTGTTGCAGTACCACATGGCGGTGGTGTTGTCCGTGAACACCTTCACTACTCTTCCCCAGACAGAGGGAAGGAATGCTTTGAGTGAAAGACGGATCGCCCGAAGCTCCAGAAGATTGATGTGGAGCCCGGACTCCGCCGGAGACCAGAGGCCTCCGATCTCCGCCTCTCCCATGCGGCCGCCCCATCCCAGAAGGGATGCGTCCGTCACCACTGTGTTCTGGTTGGGGAAGGGAGAGGGATCTGCCGTTGACCTAATCCTGGTTCGTGAGCCACCACTGCAATTGTCGTGTAGTGCCCTCCGAGATCTGGACGCAATCAGACAGATTCCCCATGTGCTGCGCCCACTGGAACTTCAGATCCCACTGCAGAGACCGCATATGCCACCAGGCATGATCGACCAGCAGGATGCAGGAGGCCATGAGGACCAGCAGCCTCAGGGTCAGTCTGACCGAAACCCGGGATAGGGGCTGAAAGATCGGAATCATAGCCCGAATATCCCGGACTCGCTGCTTGGGAGGGTAAACCCAAAACTGCATTGTGTCCAGAACCGCTCCGATGAAGAGGAGCTTCTGAGAGGGGATCAGGTGTGACTTCGGCACGTTGATGGAGAACCCCAGCGAATGCAGGAGGTCGGCCATAGTCTGGAGGTGGGAGACAGCCTGGGGCGAGCCCGCCTTCAACAGCAAGTCGTCGAGATAGGGGAAGACTGGAACCCCTGATCTGCCCAGATGAGCTGCGACCACCGCCATCACTTTCGTGAACACCCGAGGGGCGCTGGTTATGGCGAAGGGGAGCCCAGTAAACTGAAAGTGCTCGTGGCCTACCGTGAACCGCAAGTAACGCTGGTGGGCCGGCAGGACGGGGATATGAAAGTAAGCGTCCTGCAAGTCCAACGCTACCATCCAGTCTCCAGGGTCGAGGGCAGACCAGACCTGAGCGAGCGTCAACATCTTGAACTTCTCTTTCCGGAGGAAGCGGTTGACGTTCCTGAGAACCAAGATAGGACGCAGGCCTTTGTCCTTCTTGGGCACCAGAAAGTAGTGGGAATAGCAACCACGACCTACTTCTGGGGCAGGAATGCGCTCAATGGCACCCTTGGCCAAGAGTGCCCAAACTTCCTGTTGGAGAAGGGCCAGGTGATCCTCCGACATGCGATGGTACCTAGGTGGCATGGAAGGAGGGGTAGTCTCGAAGGGGAGGGAGTAGCCCCTTCGCACTATTTGCAAAACCCACTTGTCCAACGTGATGGTGCGCCAGTGGGGGAGGTGATGGCGGATCCTGCCGCCCACTGGCGTTTGGTGGCCCTGAAAGGTCAGGCTAGGAGGGTTTGGAGGCTGCTGCAGAGAGGGCTGTGGTGGACTGGCCCGCCCGCTGGCCCCCAGAACCACGCAGGTGGTTCCCATGTCCCCGGAAGCGCTGAGGCTGTACAGCTTGCGCCGGCCTGTGGCTCTGGGCGGGACATAGTGGGGCACCCCGTCCGTAGCCACGAAAGGGGCGAATGGCAGACTGCGCAGGGCGGGTGGAGGAGAGGCCCAAGGACCTGGCTGTAGCCCGTGAGTCCTTAAAGAGCTCCAGCGCGTTGTCTGCCTTGTCGGCGAAAAGGAGAAGGCCAAAGGGCATGTCCATAAGGGTGGATTGGACATCCCCGGAAAAACCAGTCAAACGCAACCAGGCGTAGCGTCGAAGGGCTACGGACGTTGAAATCGTGCTGCCAAGTGCGTCGGCGGTATCCAGCCCACAGCGATGGTAAACTTCGCTGCGTCTCTCCCCTCGGCAACGGCACGGGAGTGTGTGGCCCGGGCCTCCTCCGGGCACTGAGGCAGCACCTGCGCCACCGTATCCCACACAGTGGGTGTAACGGAAGTCCCAAGCTGGCGGAAGAAAACATTTTCTTGCCAAGGTGGTCCAGCTTTTTGGATTCCCTTCCCGGAGGTGCGGTAGGGAAGGCGTCTTTAGAAGTGGAGGCTTGAACCACCAAGCTCTCAGGGGTGGGATGTTGGGAGAGGAAAGTGGGGTCGCCCGGGGCCGGGCGGTGGCGTCAGGCAATCATCCTGTCCACAGGAGCCCCTGTGTTGGGCCTGGACCAAGTGCCCAAAAGGATGTCCATGAGGGCTTCATTAAACAGGAGCAGGGGCTCCGAAGAGCTCGCTGCTGGCTGAAGCACCTCTGTCAGGAGGTTAGTCCTGACTGCCACCGTAGGAAGCTCAAGGTTGAGAGCCTTGGCCGCCCTACACAACACCACTGCGTATGACGCTCCCTTCTCCGTAGCCACGGTAGGAGACGACAACATGCCTAGGTCTGGCGAGGTATCCAGACCACTGGCATCCCCAGTTCCTCTCTCCAGTCCGGATTGTACTCCAACTGGTCTGTCAAAGGGTCACCAGACCCTTCCCAGTTTTCCTCACCCTCCTCTGGCTGCCAATCTGGTTGAAAATGGCCAGGGTGGAACACAGGGACAAAAGTACCCATCAGCGCCGGATCCGGCTGACGCCGGTCCGGCTCCGTGTCCACGTCGAGGTGGAAGCCGGGGTCGATGCCGGCTGAGGGTCCAGCCGGCGTCGGCTGCGGACGTGGTGCCGGTGGAGTTGGCACCGGTGGAGGTGTAACAAGGTCGACCGGCGCCGATCATGATCCAGGCCTGGATCCAAGAGGGCCCTGCGGTGCCGAGGCCAAAGCCGCCGAAGGCCTAGGGCCCCCAGCCGAGTCCGCGGGCCCGAAGGCTCGCCGCCGGAGTCGGGCTGCCCAAAGATGGCGTGCATCGCTTCGTAAAATTGACGAAGCTGGGCAGGGGTTGCTCCCGGTCGGGGAGGCCGGAGTCAACCTTGAAGGCTCTGCACGCAGAGTCGCAGGAGAGGCACCACCCGCACCATGCGTCGGCCGACGGATGAGGGGAAGTTGAAGAGCGACGATGCTTCTTCGACTTCTTGTGCTTCGACTTACCTGACCCCAAGTGCGAGGACTTAGAAGAGGAGTGATGACGATGACGATGACGACTCCGCGATCGGTCCCTCGATCTCCCATGTGACCGGGACCTTGCGCGACGCAGAGCCGACTACCGGACCTCGAGGAGCTGTCGGGACCACTCCCGCAAAGACTTTGGGGCCATGGTTCGACAGTCGGAGCACCACTTGGGGTCATGGTCGTGCTCCAGGCAGAAGAGGCACACGCAGTGCGGATCCGTCACCGACATCATTCGGTTACAGGAACCGCATGCCTTGAAACCGGGCATCCCTCGTGCACCAGAAGTCAGTTAAAGACTCAAAAACGAAGTCGACAAAAGTCGCTAAAAACTCAGTCAAAAAGTGACTGGGGGTACCGCTCTTCCCAGATTTGCGCTTGCTGGCGTGGAAAAAGAAAGAACTGACGTCAGCGCGCAAGGACGGCGTCTATGTAGCTACCGCGACGTCATCCCAGCGACCACGACAACAGTCGACCGACGCCACCTTCAGACACGCAGGGGTACTGCTGACGAAAAACTTTCCGGATCCAGTCTGACGCCTGGGGGAAGATTCTAAGGTAAGGAATCTATAACTGTTTCTTTCAGATAAAATTATATTTCTTGCCCCATTTCTACCCTGAACGCGGTATCTAGTAATGTGAGTGGGTTAAGTCTCAATTTACTGTATGGAGTTTAATTTCCAGGAGGGGCCAAAACTAATTTTTTCAGGAATGGTCTGAGTACGTTCGTGCAAGATGCTCTGTTCGTTCCACCCAGTGCCCCATTCCTCTAAAGATTATCCAATAATCGAATCTAGACCAATGAGGAGTGCACTGCTGAATAATGTGTGCCCTCTCGGGTGGCAGGGTGAAGGTGTCTCCAACCATCCAAGAGATGGTTATCTGCTATAATGCCTAGTAACGGACCCTGAGCTGCATTGTAGTGGTGGGGTTGCGGATGCGATCTATCTAGCATGGGCATCATGGCCTTGCTGAAGTCTCCTCCCCAAAGAACATAGGGGGACCCGATGTCTAACACCTTTCCCCATAATTTGGTGAAAAACTGGGGGTAATCAGTATTGGGACCATAACAATTAACAATGGTCACCGTGTAGGATTGTAATCTTCCCCACATAATACTGTACCGACCCTGCGAGTCTTGCAGAGACCCTCCTAGAACAAACGGGGTATTTTTCATTATTAGAATTGCAGTACCTCTAGTGTAGGTGGAATAAGATGCAAAGCAGCCATACTTTGCCCATCTAGTCGCAAAGGCTGGGGACATTAGGGGACTAAGGTGTGCAATCTGAATTTGATGCCTATCTAAATAAGCGAGGATATGCCTACATTTGCGCGAGTTGTTCAACCCGCCAACATTCCAGGACATAAGGTGGATTTTAGAAGGTAGCTGAGGTCTAGTCATTCACGCGTAAAAGAATTATGATGTGTACTGTTAGTAGCATGACAGTATGTGCAGAACCCGAACAGTAATTTACTGTAGAATTGAGAATGATTGATATGCTGCTGCTGATCCCTTCCCGAACCTCCCTCCACCCACACAGACATCCCCAACTTGCCGGTGGCAACTATCCCTCCCCCCATGAATTTGAATACAAGCAGAATAAAACAACTGCTTAATCTGAAAAGGTACCGCAAATTAGGGTGGAATTAGGGTTGTCCTTGTGAGGTGTCGCCAAGGGGCCGACAACTTTCCTCCTCCCTAATGTGAGCCACTGAGTGGGAACAATAAGGGGCGGGGGGCAGGTGCCCGGACCATGAAACTCATTCAGTACTAAAGTAGTCAGCTTTGCAGTGGGGGACAGAGGACTAGGAGTCTAGATCTGCACAGCAGGACATTTCTGAATTATTTTGTCGTTAGTGCTGCATTTGCACTTCATTCTTCCCACAATGTGGTTGTGGACCGGTGACTGGCTCCGTGGTAAAATCAAGTCCGCCTCTGTCAGATTCGCATTTCGCTAGTCCTGTCTTGCCATTGGTGAAGGTGACTGAGAAGGGGATCGGGTTGAGCTTGTTTTGGGCACATCTTGGCGGCTCCGCTTCAGATTGGCCTCCACCTGCTGTGGGCTGGTAAAGAAGTACTGTTTTCCTTGGTGGGTAACCCCGAGACGTGCTGGATACATCATGGCATAGTCGATCTGCGATTGTTGAAGCTTTCTTTTAACAGGTACAAACTTTCTCCTGGCGTCCTGAACTGCTGCAGTGAAATCGGGGTAGAAAGTGAGTGCAATGCAGTCATTCATTTTTCCTTTTTTCCCAGCAAGTCAGAGAACGGAGTCCCTCTCTCGGTAATTAAGGAGTCTGGCAATAATAGGTCTGGGCGGTGCCCCCGGAGGGGGCCTCGGGCCCTAGTGATCGATGCGCTTTTTCGATTGCCAGTTGTGGAGAGAAAGCCTCAGCAACGAACACTCCTGTGAGCATGCGTTCAATATGGTCCACATGCGCCCCTTGTTCGTGCTCTCGGGTACGCCTAAAATTCGTATATTATTGCGCCTTGAGCACGCCTCCAAATCTTCATTTTTTGCTGCAATCACTTTCAACAATCGATCCATTTGTAGTAGTTCCTTTCTGCCTTCTGATGTGTCTTCCAGTTCGGATATCCTGTTCTCCGCTTCTGTGATTGTGTTTTTCAATCTTATGCACTATTGTATCCATGCGTGCTGACATGGTATCCATTTTGGATTCTATGAGACTATTTTTCATAGTAAGGAGCAGAGATCAACAATCTTCTTCTGGGTCCTCCAGGGGGGGCATCCACCCTAATCCGATCGCCATCCTCTTGTTGCATATGCAGAGTTTTCCGTGCTTCGAAGGGCAGTTTAGATTGCTTCTCTTAGGTTTTGCCCATTTTGTTGCATGGCCTATCGCGCGCTGGTTTATCAGGCAGTCTTTATGGTAATTTGGAAAGTACATATACACATGAAACCCTAATATTTAAAAGGGGAGGGAACAAGAGGCTACGGGGCATTCAGGGTAAGCTGGCCTCCAATTAACATATCACACAACAAGAAGCTACCCTGGTAAGATGTCCGATTCCTACGGGAGGTAAAGGCACACTATACCGGTAACCTATGTGCTGTTGGGCATCTCAAAAAAATGTATGGACTGTCCTCACACACCACCTGGTGTCATGCTTAATCATCGGCAGTCCTCGCTCTTTAAAAACGGCATTTGATAAAGAGCGGGCCTACACCTGGAGACAGGGAGGCACTTCTACAACTAAGTGGGGGCCCGTGCTAAGAACGTGAGTGATGTTAAAAATTGATGCAAATACTTCATGAAACTTTAATTGCGCAGGATTTGCTTAATATTAAAACTAGTGAAGGGGACTTGGGGGATTAGTGCCCCATCCCCATCAGTGTCGCCAACATGTTTCTGCCTCTGTGGCCAGGAGGGTCCAAGGCATTCATCAGGATGTGGGAGAATGGGCTCCTATCTAGTCTCCAAGAGACTAAGATGAATCCACTGTAGGTAGGTTGA
Source organism: Calotriton arnoldi (assembly GCA_963921515.1). Lineage (NCBI taxonomy): Eukaryota > Metazoa > Chordata > Amphibia > Caudata > Salamandridae > Calotriton > Calotriton arnoldi. The sequence goes on from CAWUFW010003011.1 coordinate 1,161,227, forward strand.
CCTTTGTCAGACTACTGTAAAACTCCAGAAACCTGTAAAAATAAAGGTATATCACAGTATAAGGAAATGGGTTTAAACTTACACTGGAAAGGGAAGAATCAGACTGTATACAGGCATATAGTACTTTGAAATGCATGTAGTTGTGAGCACTTGTGTCACTGCAAACGTGGTGCTCAAGAATAAAAGCAGTTGAGGCCAGCTCACAAACTTACCCCGGCGTAAGGGGTAGAAATGTCCCATGGGAAGGGAGGAATTGAGGGACCCCTGAAGTCACACTCTAGAAGACCAAGAGAGATCAAAGCAATTAATGATCAATGTGTACGCATGCGTTTGGTATAGCACTTCAACACAGGCATTCATTCAACAAGCAAAGGAGGCCAGCTCCAGGCATCCTATTCAGGCATACATGCAAACTCTTACTACTTCAAGGTGCGTCCCTCGCGATGCTCCTATGGTCCGTCCTCGTTGCTTCCCCGCTGGTAACTGGCTGGGGCAGTGAGTGCGGCTTAAATAGGCGTTCGGAACTGTAATTCCGTTGTTAATGAGTGGGCGGGTGTCTCCCAATTGAAAAATTGGCTGCAGCCGTGTGATTGTCACTTCAGTGCCGGATGACGCGGCTGCTAGTTAACGCGCTTCATTGATCACAAAAATGTGCCTGACCCCCGAGTCAGATGCGGGACAGAAATTAAAAACCCGCGAGCGCTGGCGTGGTGATGCGTACTTCCAAAGAGGGAGTCAGAGGTGTTCCGTGCTCCGCGTGTGCACGGTGGAAATGAGTCCCGGGCATCCTCTGCGCCTGCGCAGAACGAGGGACATTTCAACTAGGGATTTAATTGAAGAGATGGATCGGAAGTGTGAAGTATCAGAATACTGTGAGGCTCCATGGTGATGAAACTTTAGTTAAAGCATTGATGGTGTGAGGCATCAAATTACTGTGAAGCTACATGGTGATGGGACTATAGTTAAAGCATCGCTGTGTAGCTATCTGCTGGGGACATATTTAAGGAGCGCAACAAAACAGTGCGAGGGAAAATGCTGAAAAGCACAAAGAGTGCTTGCCGCTATAGGTGCATTGCCAGGTTCTAAAGGTATATGGCCAGCAGGCCGTTAGCGGGACCTGTACATGTTATGTCGTGTTTTTTGCATTAGACCGTATGGGAGTTGGCAAAACCATGGCTGCGGTTAAGTGGGTAACTTATATTACTGATGAGGTATAGATATAAGTGAACTGATCACCAAGGGAATAGGTGTTATATCATGAAAATACAAATTTAATGGCCTATAGTGCAGTAGTAATGGTGACTTAAGGCACATTTTTCTTGTGTCGGTTGGTAGGCAACATATGTTCAACTCAGGTGGAGCCATGGGATGTCATAGTTTAAGCCATGTTCGCAAGATTTGAGGCGATTCACCCATCGTTCACAGATATGTAATTTCTTTTGCAGGTTTTCAGTGCTTGGGTGCATCTTCTCCAAGACAACCCATTCTAGGTCTTTGTCGCAGTGTCCTTGCTCTGAGAAATGGCGGGTAAGTTTTGTGGTGTTCTTCTTGCATCGGATTGTGCTCCGATGCTAGTCGATTCTTATTTTAATCTTGCGGAGAGTCATGCCCACGTAAAAGGTTACAAGGGCACTTTATAAGATAAACCACATATTCACTATTGCAGTTTGTTAGGTTCCTGAGGACCCATGGTCTATGTATGTGTAGGTCCACTTCCTTGGTGTGATGGGTATATTGACATGCTACACAGTTTCCGCAGGGGTAGTGGCCAACAGGTCGATTGTGATCCCGTAAAGTTTGCTGCGTCTCCAGTTTCTGCGGAAGTGTCTTGGCATGGACTAGTCAGTCTCGAATGTTCGAGTTTCTTTTAAACGCAAACATTGGGGCGGGCCATTGTTTCCCTGCCCCGTTAAGTATGCGCCAGTGCTTACGGATGATGTTCTGGACTTTGTTGGAAATTGGGGTGTACGTAGTGACACATACTACCTTCTCATTTTCCCGTTTCTCGTGGTGCTCCAACAGGGCCTCTCGATTGTTATTTTGGGCTCTTTTCTTAGCCCTCGCGACCATTTTTCTCTGGTAGTGGCGTTGGATTAGTTTGTTTTCCAGGGATTGGGCTTGATTATGGGGAAAGTACCACATAACAAGCGGGCAAGCACGTCACCCTCCTCCTGTGTGCGTGTTATTTTATTCTTTTTATTATATTATTGTATGGTGTAAAGAGACTTTGAGAAGTAGGTACTGCTCATGATGTCCAGGTCTCGGGGCTTTTATCCTGTAGCTCCCGCCTCAATTATTATTGCCTCTGTACGTGACTGAGTTTTTTAATGTCTCAGCAGGGGAGTACCGGTTACTTCAGAAACTGTGAAAGTAGCAAGTTGTTTCACTGGACCAGTAGTTTAATTCATGTAGCAGCGTCGTAGCACCATGGGCTTGGGGCCTATCTTATCCTTCTCTCCATTACATTTCATCCGATATCAGCCTTTTCCTGCCACCAGGGGGCCTGGTGGTGCTGCGCAGTGCACGGCCCCTATCGCGCAGAGTATCAAGAGCTTGAGCAGCTGGTGCAGGTATATAGTGGATAGAGGGACCTCCTCAGCAGTGCTCTGGCTATTTTTCCCCCCTTCTCGCTTTTTGTGGCTTACTTGTATGACCTTGCCAGAATAAGGCGCCTCGGGCTTGATCTGTGCCACAATGCGCTCAATTGTTCCGCCTCACCTCCATGTCACGTAGCGACGGGGGAATGTCGGTGACTCCTCCAGCCGCTGGGCCAAATATAGCAGTCTCCTGTCCCTCTCCGCTTGTAGTGAGCAGCTTTCTTTACAGGTATGACCCCAGGAAGTTCGCCCATGGTATCTCAACCAGGTCGCAGCCAGACAAGAGCCGCCGAACCTCCCTCGCGGCACACTATGCGGCTGCAGCCTTGCCAGCACTCGCCGCACCGGTTTAGAGTTGTGAACGAGTCCGCCGTGCACACTTCAACTGCTCCGCTTCTTCCGCGCTCACAGCTTACATTGGGAGTTACCTCCGCTGTTTTTGCTTGCGAGATTAGTCGTTACTCTCATCAGCTCACCGCTTCTATAGGGAGTACGGATTGTGCTACGAATGTAGTTAATCCATGCACATGTACGGATAATTATGGATTGGATGGTCCGGGCTGCAGGAGCCTTACCACTGTGCTGCCATCTTGCATGTGCGCCTCCTAGCGCCTCCACAAATATCAAACTTTATGGTGAGGTTTTTATGGTTTATGTGGCGGACCGGATGGTTATACTTTCCCCATTTAAGTCCTAAACCCCCGCGGTTTCCTTGTCTTGAAATAAATACAAGCAGCCCTCTTTCTTACATTTAGTAAAACAGGCTTAGCAACTTCCAAAGGCTCAGACTCTGCACTATCAAAATTGCCAATTCTTAAATGCATTGTCTGGGTTCCACGTGCACCACATTCTCTGCGGGAAATTAATGCAAGGCCGTTAAGCATTAGACACAGATCAGGATCAAATTATGGTTTACTCCAAAAGCAGCAAAGTCCTACGCCTCCATCTTCCTTGCCCCAGTGTTGTTTTAGTCAGTTAACGCCCCTCTCGAACATGGTTAGATTGGGATCAAAAGGAGGCCCAGCCCAGGCACCCTAAAAAAAAAAAAAGTGCCCCACCTTTGCAGATTGCACATTTTCGCAAAACACTGCTTCAGTGTTTTAAGTTTTATAAAAATAAAGAGGGGGGGGTTCTCTAAAAAGAAGCACGTTTTCTTAACTTCACAGAGATAAAAGAAATAGAAATGTTGCTAGGACTCTGTGCATGGATTAGTTCACAATGGTGAACCACACCTGAATATAGGTGAGGCCACTTAAGCTCAGACCATCTGCCCAATCTGCATACATTAATGGGCAGGCCCAGCGAGAAACAGGGAATGACACCTCTGCCCCATGCGTATAAAGAAGGTAATAGAGGCCCATCTGCCTCCAAAAAAGGCCACTCAAGGCCCCCATTGGGCCGCTGGCGGCATCTGAACAAACCAGACATCCCAAATCAGCCACCACTCCGCCCAAAAAGCAGCCCATAGCTGCTACACAGACACCGGCCCATTGTCAAACTTACCAATCCGACCCTGCCCTCTAATAAATTTAAATCATAAGAGTACTTGCAAAAACTGCCTAGGTCGAAATTTGTTTAAAAAAAAAATGTGCATACAGCCAAAAGACAGACGTTACGGAGATGGACTGATAGCAAGCAGCCTGCCAAACAGGTGGCATGTTAACTATGAAGGAATAATTTTATGGCCCGGGGCTGGGCCACGTAGAGCTGATATGTGCAGACCTGTTTTTCCATGAGCCTCGGTATCCTTGTGTTTTAAGATCATATTATTTATCAGCCCCTAGTGCTTACGGTGCTGGTAGCTTAGGTTTCCCAAGTTGCTGCCAGTATTTGGAGGCCAAGGTTCTTACACGTCTTTGCGGGTGCTGATATTTCTATTAAAGTTTTTTGCAGTCCTTGTTTTTCTTGAGCTCATGGCATGTTTAGACCTGCCTTTGAGATATGTAAAGTGTCTCTTTAAGGCGACCTGCTCTCTTGGTGGGAAGTTTGGACATCAGACACAGTGTATTTTCCAAGAAAGGAAGTGCGGTTCCACGGAGTCTGGCAGTAGCTGGCTCTGAGGGATTCTCTTGCCTATGTTAGTTAAAATCATCTGTATATCAGCAGTTATTTGGACTATCGATGTTTACTTACATATGCGTATTGCTTTGTATAAACGAACAAGTTACTTACCTTCAAGTCATGATGTATCAGGTAGAGACCTAGGATAGTTGTAGATTCCTTACCTTGGTATTTCCCACTGGTGTCAGTATGGATCCGGAGATTTTTTCTTCAGCAGTACCCCCTGCGCGTCGATAGGTGGCGTCGGTCAGCTTCGCATCAGCGTGGGCGCCGGGATGTCGTCGCGGGACCTATATAGACGCCGCCCATGTGCGCTAACGTCTGTTCTTAGCACTACTTTCCACGCCAGAAGCGCAAAGCCATGAAAGACACCGACAATGGTGAATCAGAACTAGGGCCCTTAGGGGAGTCCCTATCCCTAGAAATCAGTTCGCAGAGAGGGGAGGATGGGTTGAGCGGTAAGGAATCTACAACATATGTCTCTACCAGATACATCGTTACTGAGGGTAAGTAACTTGTTCATCTGATAGAGACTGATGGTTGTAGATTCCTTACCTTAGAATAGATACACCAGCAATACCATCCCCAGAGGAGGGTCTGCGAGCAAAGATCAAACCAGAAAGTCCTGGAGGACTGAATTGGCGAAGTACCCATCCCTCCGGACTTGGCTATCCAGGCAGCAGTGTCTGGTAAACATGTGCAGGGATGCCCACGCTGCTGCCTGACAGATGTCAAGGACTGGAACTCCACGTGCTAATGCAGTGGTTGCCGCCTTTGCTCTGGTGGAACAGGCACACAAACCCACAGGAGGGTCCTTTTTCGCCAAAGCATAGCATATTTTGATGCAAAGGACAACCCATCGGGAGATGGTCTGTTTTTGAACTGCCCGACCTTTGTTGGCACCCACATAGCCAATGAAGAGTTGATCATCCACCCAGAAGTCTTTTGTGCGATCAAGAAAAAAATACAATGCACATTTTGGATCCAAACGGTGGAGACTCCCCTCCTCCTCCTTGGAGGGATGTGGAGGTGGATAAAAGGTGGGCAGATTGATACTGTCCCACATGAAAAGGAGTGACGACCTTAGGAAGGAATGAAGGCTTGGTCCGAAGCACCACTTTATCCGGATGGACAGATAGAAAAGGGGGCTTAGAAGATAAAGCCAGCAGCTCGCTCACCCTATGAGCAGAGATGACAAGAAAGGCAGTTTTGAGAGTCAGCAACCTGAGGGGACAATTATGAAGAGGTTCGAAGGGAGCACACAAAGGTGAGAACCAGATTTAGGTCTATTGGGGCATTACAAAAGGAGATTGAGGATACAGATGTTAAACTGTTAACGATAGCAGATTTGAATAAAGGCTGATCTGGCAGTCGAAGAAAAGCAGAGATGGCTGCAAGATATCCTTTAAGAGTGCCCTAGGCAGATCCCTACTGGGCCAAAGAAACTATATACAAGAGAACCTCTGAAAGAGGAGCAGAAAGGGGATCAACAGCCTTTGCTATGCACCACGCTTAAAGTAATATATGCTGGTTAAATTTTAAATATGAGTGTGTTCCCGTGATTTCTATTCTACCTCAGACTTCACAATTTATCAGGAGGGTCCTTTTATATCCTCTTGAAAATATGCACTCTTGAAGATGGTCTCGTTGACTTGTTGCTGAAGAGACCAAAACGTCAACACAGTGTTCAACTTCCGTTTGAATTGATTGACTTGTGTTATTTGTTACTGAAATCTTTTGAGTCAGTTTCAAAGTTTGTATAGGATTTGGGCATCTAAACACACTGACTTGTGGTTTCGAAAAATATGCAAAGTGAATCTATAACCATGGTGAATGTGTGTTGAACCCAGTTGTATACATTTTTTATATTAATAAATACTTTTTGAATATCAAATATTGAATAACACCTGCCATCTAATTATTTTAGTCTGAAGAGTAATATTCCTTCATAAATTGAATGTTTTAATTAGTTTTGAAGTAATGTATTGATGTCATAATTTGACATTGAATCCTTCTAAACTATTAATTATTTGTACAAACAAATCCTTTGTGGGTCCTTTATACGGATTGCCATGGAAATTCCAACTGCAAAACTGCTGACATTGCGCGTTCTCTTCGGAGGTGAAGAAATATAATCAAGGCTCTCCCCACCTCTGAAAGAGACCTTGCGCCACTTCCGGATGGAGACGTCATTCATGATAGACTAGGCACCAACGGCTGAGTTCGTCCACCCTGGCGTTCAGGGAGCATGCGAGGTGTTGAACCACCAGGGTTATAGCCTGATGTTCCAGCCATGTCCAGAGGCAGGGAGCCTATTGACAAATAGGCCACAACCCCATCCCGCCCGGTTTGTTGCAGTACCACATGACGGTAGTGTTGTCGGTAAACACCTGCACCACTTTCCCCCTGAGAGAGGGAAGGAATGCTTTCAGTACCAGTCTGATAGCCCGGAGCTCCAAAAGGTTGATATGGAGGCTGGACTCTGCCGGAGACCAGACTCCTCTGATATCCGCCTCTCCCATGTGAAAGGCCCATCCCAGAAGTGACACATCTGTCACCCATGTTAGATTTGGTTGAGGAAGGGAGAGGGATCTGCCTCTGACCCAATCTTGGTTCGTTAGCCATCACTGCAGTTGGTGCGCAGTTCCCTCCGAGATCTGGACGTAGTCTGAAAGATTCCTCTGATGCTGCGCCCACTGGAACTTCAGATCCCACTGCAGAGCCAGCATATGCCATCTGGCATGATCCACCAGCAGGATGCAGGAGGCCGTGAGGCCCAGCAGCCTCAGGGTAATTGTTACCGAAATCCAGGATAGAGGCTTAAACATCAGTATCATAGCCCGAATATCCCTGACTCGCTGCTCAGGAGGATAAGCCCGAAACTGCACTGTACCCAGAACTGCTCCGATGAAAAGGAGCTTCTGAGAGGGAATCAGGTGTGACTTCGGCACATTGATAGTGAACTCCAGCGAATGCAGGAGGTCTGCCATAGTCTGGAAGTGGGAGACGACAGCCTGGGGCAAGCCCGCCTTCAACAGCCAGTCGTCGAGATAGGGGGAAGACTGGAACCCCTGATCGCGCATATGAGCTGCGACCACTGCCATCACTTTCGTGAACACCTGAGAGGCGCTGGTAAGGCCAAAGGGGAGCACGGAGAACTGAAAATGCTCGTGGCCTACCGTGAACCGTAGGTAACGCCTTTGGGCTGGCAGGACGGGAATGTGGAAATAGGTGTCCTGCAAGTCCAACGCTACCACCCAGTCTCCAGGATAGAGGGCAGAGAGAACCTGAGCCAACGTGAGCATTTTGAACTTCTCCTTCCGGAGGAAGCGGTTGAGGGCCCTGAGGTCTAAGATAGGACGCAGGCCTTTGTCGTCCTTGGGTACCAGAAAGTAGTGGTGTCGTGTAGTTCCTATAAGCCTATATAGGATCTGCGCGTTTAGACAACATACACTGCAGGATTAGTGTCCAGACTGATTCCAGACACCTCCACTGGGTATGTTCACTTGTATACCAGATAGCTCAGTGCCACTGTAAATTCCTCTTACCAAGGAGAGAATAGTTCTTGGCAACTATCGAACATGACAACTCTGTCCCGTCGGGGATCGTGGTAACAGTACTGTACTTTTCGCTCAGTCACTCGTGCTCACTTTGTCTCAGAGAAATACACAGAATAGACGGTGGGGGCGTTTTTTCAATAAGGATTTATTGAACCAGCGTCATTCTAATGTAAAATAGGTGTGCTGAAACAACCATAAGACAGAAACAGATATAAATGATTGTAAGCACCAATAGACTAAAAGGATGTAAGATTCCTACCATAGTGCTAAAACAATGAATACAGGCAAGCAGTGTTCCCTCTAACGTGCGCGCCTGCCCACCTTTAAGGCACCGAGCGCGCAGTGTCCCGTGTGAAGCGCACACATGTTCTCGCCGCCGCCCGCTTTTAAAACGCGAGCGGCGAAAAACGGCAATTTACTGGTTGCCTGAGGCCTTTGTGAAAGGATTCCTGTTAATCACAGCGCCCGTCATGCGCTGCAATTAACAGGAATACTTTCACAAATGCCCACAATCAGCCCGCAGCCTCTCTCTATTGAGAAAAGACATGCAACAAGTCCAAAAGCACGACGTGTGCTTTACACGTCGTGCTTTCAGACTTGCTTCATTTCTTTTCTAAATAGAGCGCAGCTGGGTGCTGATTGTGGGCAGTGGCATAACACAAGCCCCCCGCAGTGCGGGGGGGCCCCCCCCCCCCCAAGTTACAGGGGGCCCCCTCAGCACAGTCCAGTGAATGCCCGGCCACCAGAAACCCAGAACGGCTGCATTCTCATGCTAATGCCGGGCGCCTCGGGGTGGAGGCTAATGGCTGAGTACCTGGCGAGGTGCAAGTCCGCACGTGCTGCTTCTCCATCCTGACCAATGTGACCCTTGACCCCCGACCTCCTCAGGCTGAACAACACACCCCACCGCCCATAAAGCCGTTGTAAATATCTAACAATATTTAAGAGATTTGGGCCGAGATTAGGCATGTTAATTATTATATCCGTACACATTTTAACAGTGCAAAAAAGTTGGGGGACGGGGGGTTGGTTAAGAAACCTGGGGTTTTTACATAGTGGCCAAATTGCGATCAAAAACAGACCAAGGGTCGGGTGGGGAGGGAGGCATTGGAAATTCCAAGGGCAGTAACATGGCTATGAGAAATAAAAGAGTTTGCATTGTTGCTTTGTTTGGTGAGGGGGTTATTTCTCCAGCAGCATGATAAACAGAAATACGGGTATGGCTTCCGCCTCACTTGTCTTGTGGCATTGCATCATGTTCGGCTGGAGAGCAGGTCGGTAAAATAGCTATGAATATAATCTTGCAGAAACGCCCCTGTGAGACGAAGGGCCTGCACCGGAGAATACTAAGAAGTGCACGTAAGCCTTATTAACCTTTACTTCCGGGTGAGTGGAGGGAGAGCAGGAAACTACGTCTCTAAATAAAGTGTAGATGAGTTTTTTACACATACGGCGGAGCAGGTGAACCAAGACCAGGGAAGTGAGCCAAGAGTGTTAGCGCTGGAAATAAAACAACAGCCCAGGGAGGGCACAAACCAGCCTTGGCTTGTAGTCCGAACCTGCCGTGATACCCCAGTGCAGAGGACTCACTACGCGTGCTAGGGTCATGCACCCGGTCATTGGTGGAGTTGGTGGTGCTTCACCCTCTTTATCAAAACTTAATTGGCAATTCATTGTGTCATAATGTAGCCCTTTGCCCGCTCTTGAAGAGATGGTGGCATGCACAAGCCTCTATTGCCAGTGTATGCACAAGCCTCTATTGCCAGTGTGCTGGCACAGGCTTCGGGCGCTCTCCTTCGCAGCAATGGCAGCCCCAGCTGAGCCCTAGCACAACAAGCCTGTCCTACTACCAGGGTATAGAACTGAGTCCATCTGGAAAGAACCAGAGAGGGTGATGGAGAGAAGGACATTGGCACTGACTGGCACAGGTGCTTTGGACTTCAGTGAGACTCCCTGGGGGTGAGTGCATCTTCTGAGGGCATCTGTGTGACACAGCAGCAGTGCCTGGAGTAAGCTGGGAACAGTCTCAGTGGAAACAAACGCTGGCTGGAAGGAGGCCCAGATACCCTGGAGGTCCCACCCAGCTGAAGCCCCACTGGAGGTAGAGATCTGCAAGAGTGAGGCAGAGATACCCTGGAGGTCCCACCCAGCTGAAGCCCCACTGGAGGTAGAGATCTGCAAGAGGGAGGCAGAGATGCACTGGAAGTCCCACCCAGCTGGAGGCACATGCCTGCAGGATGGTGGTGCAGTGGCGTAACGAGTGGCGTAGGTAGGCCCCCCCCTTGCTACGCCAGTGGGCGTAACACAGGCCCCCGCAGCCCCCGAGGTGCGGGGGGTGGCTGAGTTGCAGGGGGGCCCCCTCAGCACAGTACTCTCGTTCGAGAGCTCCTGATAGAATCCGGAGTGGGGGCCCCTCCATGCACCTTGCAGGGGGGCCCCCTCAAATTTCGTTACGCCACTGTGGGCCATTGTGAAAATATTCCTGTTAATTGCAGCGCATGACGGGCGCTGTGATTAACAGGAATTCTTTCACAAAGGCCCACAATCAGCCGCAGCCGGGATCCATTAAAAATGCAGCTAGTCCAAAAGCACGACGTGTAAAGCACACGTCGTGCTTTTGGACTTGCTGCATGTCTTTTCTCAATAGAGAGGCTGCGGGCCGATTGTGGGCATTTGTGAAAGTATTCCTGTTAATTGCAGCGCATGACGGGCACTGTGATTAACAGGAATACTTTCACAAATGCCCACATAATTCACATGCAACGTCCATGTAAATCCAGATGACCCATACTGAATGCAGAAAAAGCTCAAAACCAATTTCTTCAAAAAGCACTATACACTCACTTCATCAAACTCGTAAGTGAATTAACGTTATTCAATTCACAGAGCCAGATAGAGTTATAGCACCAACATTCAAGATAAGAGGAAGCGGAGGGTAATGTGTGAAATGAAGGTTTGTCAAATGGTTCCAGTATGACACGTAGGAGTAAACACCATGTTACAGCGGAGCATGTAGAAGAATTAGAGAGCTGCGTAAATTGTCAGCTATGCATTTCTCTAAAAGCTCCATGTGTTGTACATCCGAAAGACATTGCCTTTCCTTCATCCCCTCGGTTGTTTTGTTTAAAAGTTCAAAAGACAAATAAGTTAGTGCTTTTATAGCCATATGATTCATAAGAAAAAGCCAGAAGTAATCATTCCACAAGATTAGAACCAATACCCCCTTGCATTTAAATGATTTACTCCCAAAACCGTCATCTGGTAGTAAGAGATGGCTGTGGGCCCCTCATGCCCTTGGGCTTAGGGGCCACTAACTTTAAACCTTTCCCTAGCCAGGCCTTTCCAGGTCTCGCCTATAGACAGCCTTTAGCTGTTGTCGAAGACGTATTGTGGACACAGGGGTAGGCAAAAAGCAAACTAAAATACCCCCCCCCCAATTCGATCGGTACCTCAAATGCCATCAGGAGAGTCAAGCTAGTAAGGTCTGTCCTCCCTAGAAGAGGTCCTTTCATCCCTCCTATCTATTAATCTCTCCACCCTTTAAGCCTTTCATCCAGCGTCCATTTCACCGGTCTATTCATGCTCCCATCCGTCTGTCTTTTCATCTAATCCATCCATCCTTCCTTTACCATTCCATCCATCCATCTATCCATTCACCCATCCATCCATCCACCCACCCATCCATCATTTCACCCACATTTTATCAATCACCCATCCTTTCACTCTTCCATCCAGGTTTCCATCCATCTATCTATCCAAACATTCATCCTTCAATCCATTCTTACGTGCACCCACCCAGGCAAATATAACTTTACTCTTCCATCTCTCAAACCTTTCACCTTTGTATCCATCCTTTTATTGACCTCTCCTTGTCGCAGTTTCTTCCTTCTTTTCATATTTCATATATTTCATTCTTCCTTTCTGCCCTCCCTTTCTCTTTCCCTCTATTTTCCTCATTCTTTCTCCATCTGTTATGGTTTCTACCCCGCATTTAGAAAAGAAATGCAGCAAGTTTTTATATAGTGCGAACTCAACCCAAATGTATTGGAGCACTTTACATGATTTATTATTATATATTTTTTTGTATGCATGGGGAGATTAATTGATTTGCCCAGAATCACAGGACGTTAGGCTGACCCGAGACTAAAAACCCATCTCCTAAACCGACAGCTCGAGCATTAAGCCACAACCCCAACCACAAGAGCGGAAGCATTTTCAATATTATATACAACTTGATGCAAAAAAAAAACCATTGACAAAGCCAATAGTCTTGGCTTCTTGTAGGTGTAATGCTACTTGTATTATATATCTGGATGCAATGACAGAAGCAGCAAAATATCAGTAGGGTGGCACACTATGCGATGCACATATTTTTAGCTTAATTGCTTTTAAGCCACACCCTTAATTGCATCGGTTACTCCCCTTTGAAAGATCCCAGAGTATTTTCATCCCACTCAAAGCCCTGGTCTACACGCGCGGTCAGGTTCTTGGCGCACATAGCCTTGGCTGCGGCGCACAGAGACCTTACTCTGCCGCACACAGAGGAAAATGATTAGAGGGAACATTGCAGGCAAGTATAAAAATACATGACAGTAATAATGCGTAGTCCTACGATGCGACCTTAACTAGATGTACCCAAGTGTACCTAGCTTGTATGTAGGTGTAGAGCCAATAATCCCCCTAGGATAAAGCCAACCCCATTACCTGAATTGAGAGACTGTGGGACCCCGTCCTGGACTTGAGATGGACACCCGGGGAGGGATGTCTGACCACTGCGTGCTGGAGTGTCTGCGTGCAGGAACCTCAGCGTCTCGCGTCAGTGTGTCAGAATGAAAGTCCTTTTCTCCTCTGTCTGTCTCAGCAAAGATATGGTGTCTATATACCCAAAGTGGTAGCCTCAGGGGATATACCTTGCTGTGTCATGTCGGACTAGGATGACGGAAGGAATGACCCTTATACATAGTTATTATGCAGGAGATGGTAGTCCTGCTGAGATTCCAAGAATCCTCATGCATAATGAATGAGGCTAGTTTTCGGAGAAAACCCCATGTCATTTAGGCATTACCGTAACTAGGCAAAAGGTCAGTCCTAAGAACAGTTATGTGGTGTAATGGCAGGGGAAATTTAGGTGAAAGGTGTATTCACTACCTGAGTCTATATCTGGGTACCTGTACGAAACATAAAAAAAAAGTTACTTAGCGGTACACTGTGGTTCTCCAGTATTGATATCTTTTATAGATTCACATGCTTGAATCTTCCTCGTCGTCATGGTGGGGAGTCCCACGGTAACAGTAGAAATAGTAGTACTGAAAACATTACATAGACCTCCATAGAGAGAAAATTCAATTGAGCACTATCAACCTCATTTTATAACATCCAAAGTTCAGCCAATCACAGCAGAGACCTCAGAGTAACCCTCTCCACAGAGCCACCACACCTCAGAATTCGAGCTAACTCGGAGGCAGAATGGTGAGCCTAACCGGGGAGGAGGGCGGGTCGCATGTGAATCTATAAAAGATATCAATACTGGAGAACCACAGTGTACAGGTAAGTAACTTGTTTTTTTCTCCAGTATTGTATCTTTTATAGATTCACATGCTTGAATCCGATTAAAGAGCAGTATATCTATATATATCTATATATATATATCTATATATATATATATATATATATATATATATATATATATATATAGAAACAACAATGAAGGCGAACAATCCCACCATGACAGTTTCAGAAAAGCATAGAAATCAAACCTGAATTCTCTTAATGCACAAGTTACTAACTTGTGTAACGATATATCTGTAAGAGAGTAGTTAGTGACAGATTCCTTACCTTAGAATATCCCCAGGCGTCAGGCTGGATCCGGAAAGTTTTTTGCGTAGCAGTACCCTTGCGCGTCGGTAGGCGGCGTCGTGCGGCTCCGCGTCCGGCGCGTGATCGCCGGGATGACGTCGCGGGCAGTACTTAGACGCCGCCCTGCGCGCTGACGTCAGTTCTGTACACGACTTTCCGCGCCAGGAACGCAGAGCCATGCAAGAAGCTGACATAGGTGTCTGAAAAATACTAGGGCCCTGAAAGGGATGTCCTTAACCCTAGAAATCAGTTCGCAGAACGGGGAGGATGGGTGGGCGGTAGGAATCTGTCACTAACTACTGTCTCTTACAGATATATCGTTACACAAGTTAGTAACTTGTGCATCTGAAAGAGACACGTTAGTGACAGATTCCTTACCTTAGAATAGATACCCCAGCAATACCAACCCCGGTGGTGGGTCTGCGAACAAAGATCAGACAAGGAAGTCCTGGAGGACAGAACGGCCAAAGAAGCCGTCCCTCCGGACCTGACTGTCAAGGCAGTAATGTTTTGTAAACGTGTGCAGCGAGGCCCACGTAGCTGCCTGACAGATAACCTGCAGCGGAACACCGCGGCCCAAAGCCGTGGTAGCAGCCGTTGCCCTGGTGGAATGGGCACGCAGCCCAACAGGAGGCTCCTTCTTAGCCAAAGAATAGCAGGCCTTGATGCACAAGGTAACCCAGCGGGAGATGGTTCGTTTGTGCACCGCCCGACCTTTTTTGGCGCCCACCCGGAAGTGTTTCGTGCGGTCGATATAGAAGGAGAGCGCACGTTTTGGGTCCAGACGGTGGAGCCTCTCTTCCTCTCTGGAAGGATGCGGAGGCGGAAAGAAGGTAGGCAAAGTGATGGTCTGCCCAATGTGGAAGGCAGTAACCACCTTTGGCAAGAAGGACGGACGCGTCCTAAGAACAACCTTGTCTGGATGGACAGACAGAAAGGGAGGTTTGCACGATAGAGCCTGGAGCTCACTCACCCGCCGAGCGGAGGTGATGGCCACCAGAAAGGCTGTCTTCAGAGTCAGAAGACGAAGAGGACAGTTATGGAGAGGCTCAAAGGGAGCGCACATTAAAAAGGTAAGAACCAAGTTCAAGTCCCACTGAGGCATCACGAACGGAACAGGAGGGAAAAGGTGTGTAATGCCTTTTAAGAACCTGTTAACAGGGGACTTGAAAAGGGAGGGCTGATCAGGGAGCCTGAGGAAGGCCGAGATAGCACAAAGATAACCCTTGATGGTACCCAGGGCAGAACCCTGTTGGGCCAGAGAAAGAAGGAACAGAAGGACCTCAGAAAGAGGGGCAGAAAGGGGATTCACAGCCTTTGCTGTGCACCATGCCACAAATTTGTTCCACCTGCAGGCGTATACCACCTTAGTGGAGGGACGCCTGGCTGCCAGAATCACATCACAAACTTCGGGAGGCAAGTCGAAAGGAATCAACTGCCGCCGCTCAATCTCCACGCAAGCAGGTGTAGACTGGACAGGTTCGGGTGGAGGACCGTCCCCTGCTGCTGCGACAGAAGATCCTCCCGAAGAGGCAGACGGATCGGGGGATCTACGCTCATACTGAGTAGCTCGGGATACCAAACTCTTCGAGCCCAGTCCGGAGCCACAAGGATGACTTGGGCCCGGTCGTGCCGAATCTTCTTCAACACTCTGGGTAGAAGTGGTATAGGCGGAAAGGCGTACAACAGACCGCAACTCCACTTGCGACGAAAAGCGTCGCCGAGCGAGTGCCGCCTTGGAAATTCCAACGCGCAGAACTGATGACATTGCGCGTTCTCTTCGGTGGCGAATAGATCTAACCAAGGCTCTCCCCATTGTTGAAAGAGTCCTTGCGCCACTTCCGAGTGAAGACGCCATTCGTGATCCATCATGCACCTGCGGCTGAGTTCGTCCGCCCTGGCGTTCAGGGAACCTGCCAGGTGTTGAACCATCAGGAACATGTCCTGATGTTCCAGCCAAGTCCAGAGGCGCAGAGCCTCCTGACAGAGGGTCCACGACCCCACCCCGCCCTGTTTGTTGCAGTACCACATGGCGGTGGTGTTGTCTGTGAACACCTGCACTACCTTCCCTTTGACAGAGGGAAGGAATGCCTTGAGTGCAAGTCGGATCGCCCGGAGCTCCAGAAGGTTGATATGGAGCCGGGACTCCGCCGGAGACCAGAGGCCTCTGATCTCCGCCTCTCCCATGTGACCGCCCCATCCCAGAAGGGACGCGTCCGTCACAACTGTGTGCTCTGGCTGGGGAAGGGAGAGGGATCTGCCCATGACCCATTGCCGGTTCGAGCGCCACCACTGCAACTGTAGTGCAGTCCCCTCCGAGATCTGGACGTGATCGGACAGGTTGCCCTGGTGCTGCGCCCACTGGAACTTCAGGTCCCACTGCAGAGCCCGCATATGCCATCTGGCATGATCGACCAGCAGGATGCAGGAGGCCATGAGGCCCAGCAGCCTCAGGGTCATCCGTGACCGAAACCCAGGATAAAGGCTGAAAGATCGGAATCATAGCCTGAATATCCCGGACTCGCCGTTCGGGAGGATAGGCCCGAAACTGCGTCGTGTCCAGAACTGCTCCGATGAAAAGGAGCTGTGGAGAAGGAACCAGATGCGACTTCGGCACATTGATGGAGAACCCCAGCGAGTGCAGGAGTTCGGCCGTAGTCTGGAGGTGGGAGACGACTGCCTGGGACGAGCCCGCCTTCAGCAGCCAGTCGTCGAGGTAGGGGAAGACTGAAACCCCTGCCCGGCGCAGATGAGCTGCGACCACCGCCATCACTTTCGTGATCACCCGAGGGGCACTGGTAAGGCCAAAGGGGAGCACGGTGAACTGAAAGTGCTCGAGGCCTACCGTGAACCGTAGGTAACGCCGGTGGGCCGG
The DNA here is from genome assembly GCA_963921515.1 of Calotriton arnoldi. Taxonomy (NCBI): domain Eukaryota; kingdom Metazoa; phylum Chordata; class Amphibia; order Caudata; family Salamandridae; genus Calotriton; species Calotriton arnoldi. The sequence goes on from CAWUFW010003011.1 coordinate 1,178,176, forward strand.
CAGGACGGGGATGTGGAAATAAGCGTCCTGCAAGTCCAACGCTACCAGCCAGTCTCCAGGGTCGAGGGCAGTCAAGACCTGAGCTAGGGTGAGCATCTTGAACTTCTCCTTCCGGAGGAAGCGATTGACGTTCCGGAGGTCCAAGATAGGACGCATGTCCTCCTTGTCCTTTTTGGGCACCAGAAAGTAGTGGGAGTAGCAACCACGCCCTACTTCTGAGGTCGGAACATGCTCGATGGCCCTCTTGGCCAAGAGGGCCGTGACTTCCTTCTGTAGAAGCACCAAGTGATCCCCTGACATGCGGTGGAATTGAGGTGGCATGGCTGGGGGGTGGTCTCGTAGGGGAGGGAGTAGCCCCTTCGGACAATGTCCAAGACCCACCTGTCCGAGGTGATGGGACGCCAGTGGTGAAGGTGATGGCGGACCCTGCCCCCTACTGGCGTGCTGTGCTCCTGAAAGGAGGGACTAGGAGGGCTTGGAGGCCGCGGACGGGTTGGAGGTGGTGGCCTGACCCGCACGCTGGTTGCCCGAACCGCCACGGCGGTATCCACGTCCTCGGCCACGCGAAGGCGCTTGCTGCGCGGGCCGTTGGCCGGGCTGTTGACGTGACTGGGCGCCCCTCCCGTGGCCACGAAAGGGGCGAAAAGCAGACGTGAGCGGAGGGTGCACAACAGCAAGGCCCAGGGACTTAGCAGTAGCCCGCGAGTCCTTGAAACGCTCCAGCGCATGGTCTGCCTTTGAACCAAAAAGACCGACTCCATCAAAGGGCATGTCCATGAGTGTATTCTGGACATCCCCGAAAACCAGTGGTCCTCAGCCAGGCGTGGCGACGCAGCGCCACCGTCGTTGCAAGCGATCTGCCCAGCGAGTCGGCGGTATCAAGGCCACAGCGTATGGTGTATTTAGCCACATCACGCCCTTCCGCAATGGCGCGGGTAAGCAGTGTCTGGACCTCCTCAGAACACTGCGGCAAAACAGTCGCCACCGAATCCCACAGGGAGTGGGTATATCGGCCCAAGAGGCAAGCGGTGTTGACAGACCGCAAGCCAGCACTGGAGGAAGAGAAAGCCTTCTTCCCAAAGTGGTCCAGGCGCTTGGATTCCCTATCCGGAGGGGCGGTAGGGAAGGCGGTTTGGGAGGCAGAGGCTTGGACAACCAAGCTCTCAGGGGTGGGGTGTTGGGAGAGAAACAGGGGGTCGCCCGGAGCAGGGCGATGGAGTCGGGCCACGTTCCTATCCACAGGAGCCCCTGTGGTGGGCTTGGACCAGGCACCCAAAAGAACGTCAGTGAGTGCATCATTGAACGGCAACACAGTCTCCGAAGAGGAGGCCGCCGGCTGAAGCACTTCAGTCAGGAGGTTAGTCCTGACGGCCACAGTAGGCAACTGGAGATTCAAGGCTCCAGCAGCTCTACGCAACACCGTTGCAAAATTAGCCCCCTTCTCCGTAGCCACGGGAGGAGACAGCATGCCAGAGTCAGGGGAGGTGTCCAGACCACTGGCATCCCCAAGTTCCTCAACCCAGTCCGGGTCAAACTCGCACTGTTGTATGAGAGGGTCCTCAGACCCCTCCCAGCTCTCCTGGTCCTCCTCAGGTTCATAATATGGAGGAGGAGGGACATTAGGGACCCAAGGTCTCATCGGCGCCGGAACCGGCGTTGGGCGACGTCGGTCCGGCTCCATGTCCGGAGCCGGAGAGAGCCGGGGAACGACGCCGTCCGGAGCCCCGGACGGCGTCAGGAACGGCACCGGGGACATCGGCGTCGGCAGAGTTAGGTCAACCGGCGTCGATGGGGGTTGCGGCACCACCGGAGCCGGGATCGAGGCCGGAGCCGAGGCCGGGATGAAGGCTGGTGGGACAGGCGACGCCGGAGCAACCCCATCAGGGCCCGCGGGGCCCGAAGGCGCACCGGAGGGACCTTGAGGCCCGAAGAGGCGGGCCATGGCCGACAGGAACTCCTGTAGCTTGGCCGGAGTCGCCCCGAACCCGGGAAGGACGGGTAATGCGGGGGTGACTCGACAGGCACGTCCGGGGCCGCGGGAACGGTGCCGACAGGGGCCTCAGCTGAGTCGCGAGACCGGCGAGGCGAAGTCTTAGAGCGATGACGCCGCTTAGACTTCATGTGCTTCGACTTACCGGAGGAGCGCGAAGACTTGGATTCCGACGAACGATGGGGGCTCCGCGACCGGCCCCTCGACCTCTCCCGTGACCGGGGCTTGGTGCGGTGCGGAGCCGACTGCCGGACATCGGGCAGCTTCCGAGACCACTCTCGCAAAGCCTTCGGATGAAGTTTCCGGCAGTCAGGGCACGACTTTGTGTCGTGGTCTCGGCCGAGACAGAAGAGACACTCGAGGTGCGGGTCCGTGATGGACATCATACGGGCACAGACCTCGCAGGGCTTAAAGCCGGGCATCCCTATGACACCTTAGGAGTCGTGAAGACTCGTAGAAGAAAACAGTGAAAAATTCACAAAAAAAGGTAGTCAAAAAGTGACTAGGGCACTGCTCTTCCCGGATCTGCGCTTACTGGCGCGGAAAAAGAAGAACTGACGTCAGGCGGTGCACAAACGAACCATCTCCCGCTGGGTTACCTTGTGCATCAAGGCCTGCTATTCTTTGGCTAAGAAGGAGCCTCCTGTTGGGCTGCGTGCCCATTCCACCAGGGCAACGGCTGCTACCACGGCTTTGGGCCACGGTGTTCCGCTGCAGGATATCTGTCAGGCAGCTACGTGGGCCTCGCTGCACACGTTTACAAAGCATTACTGCCTTGACAGTCAGGTCCGGAGGGACAGCTTCTTTGGCCGTTCTGTCCTCCAGGACTTCCTTGTCTAATCTTTGTTCGCAGACCCACCACCGGGGTTGGTATTGCTGGGGTATCTATTCTAAGGTAAGGAATCTGTCACTAACGTGTCTCTTTCAGATGCACAAGTTACTAACTTGTGTAACGATATATCTGTAAGAGACAGTAGTTAGTGACAGATTCCTTACCGCCCCACCCATCCTCCCCGTTCTGCGAACTGATTTCTAGGGTTAAGGACATCCCTTTCAAGGCCCTAGTATTTTTCAGACACCTATGTCAGCTTCTTGCATGGCTCTGCGTTCCTGGCGCGGAAAGTCGTGTACAGAACTGACGTCAGCGCGCAGGGGCGGCGTCTAAGTACTGCCCGCGACGTCATCCCGGCGATCACGCGCCGGACGCGGAGCCGCACGACGCCGCCTACCGACGCGCAAGGGTACTGCTACGCAAAAAACTTTCCGGATCCAGCCTGACGCCTGGGGATATTCTAAGGTAAGGAATCTGTCACTAACGTGTCTTTCAGATACAGGTAGAAATAACCATCAAAAAAGATTATACAAGAATACACACCATAAGTAGATAAAGAAATCAGGATGGCTACAAGCCTCCTACCTTAGGCAAAGAGATGACGAAGAGCCGCTCGTCCCACGGCTACATCTGCCTTCCACCAACCATCTAGGCTGTAATGCTTTGTGAACGTGTGCGTTCTCGCCCACGTTGCTGCACTGCATATGTCAGGGAGAGAAGCCCCCGCAAACAGGGCTGAAGAAGTTGCGACCTTTCTCGTTGAATGGGCCTGCACTCTTGCAGGCAATGGATGTCCAGCCTTCTCATGGCAGAAAACAATAGCTGAAGTGACCCAGTGAGCAATACTGGCCCTTGTTTAGGGCGAGTCCCTAACAAGGAGTCTTCCTGGGTGCAGAGTAAGAAACCAGCAGCTATGAAGCCTTACAAAAGGATTTTGTCCTTTGTAGGTAAAATTTCAAACAGTTATGTCCAGAGAATGGAGAGATTTTTCCAACACCGTGGTCAGATTTGGAAAGAATGTAGGCAGAATTATAGGCTCGTTGAGGTGATAAGATGATGGTACTTTAGGTATGAAAGAAGGATTCGTAAGCAGAATAACCCTATCTGCTAAAAATTGAAGAAATGGTTCCTTTGTAGAAAAAGCCTGGATTTCGCGGATACGTCTGGCTGACGTAATGGCCAAGATAAAGGCTACCTTCCAGGACAGAAATTTTAAGTCACATTTGTGTATAGGTTCAAATGGAGAACGTATTAGTTGTGATAAGACTGTATTTAGTTGCCATAGCACTGGAGGAGATTTCACCAGTGGGTAGGTCCTGAATAGGCCTTTTAAAAATTCATTAATAAGTCTATGAAACCACAATGAAGATTGATCTAGACGTTGTCTGTATCTAGAAATTGCAGCAAGGTGAATCTTAATGGACGAATGTGAGAGTCCCGCCTTAGCAAGGTGTAAGAGATATGGTAATACTTGCTCCGGTGTGGATGAGAGGATGTAGAGAATGAACGCTGCACCACACACAGAACCTTTTCCATTTTGCAGAGTAACATTTGAGCGTGGAAGGACCTCGAGGATTTGGTAGAATTGCTTTGCAATCATTGGGTATGTTCAAACTCTCAAATTCAATGAAGTGAGGAGCCAAGCTGATAAGTGAAGAGAAGGCATTTGTAGATAAATCACTTGCCCCTTGTCCATGTAAAGAAGGTCCTCCTTTGGAGGAAAGAGAATCGGAGTGCACTCTGATAGGCGAAGAAGCTCTGTGTACCAAAATTGCCTTGCCCACCCGGGAGGGATAAGAATTATGCGGCACGGCTCCAGTTTTATTTTTTGGAGAACTCTAGGAATGAGAGGAAACAGGGGGAAGGCGTAGGCAAATTTTCCTGTCCAGGAGAGCAGAAAAGCGTCTATCCACGATCCCGGCTGAGGAGTCCTGCTTGCCTAAAAGGTGCTTTTTTGTTTGGGTACGTAGCAAATAGATCCAACGGATGGAAAGCCCCAAGACCGGAAGACCATCTGCAACATCTGGTCGTTAAGCACCCATTCGTAGCACTGTTTTGACACCCTGCTGAGAGAGTCGGCCCACTGATTGTGGACTCCTGGCACGTGCTCCACTCTGAGTGAAATTTGGTTGAGGAGAAGCCATTCCCAAATCTCTTGCGCTTGAAGAGAGAGAACCTGAGATCTCGTGCCACCCTGTTTCTGGAGATAAAACATGGTGGTGGTGTTGTCCATCCGGACCAGAACTGGAGGTCCCCGAATCCGAGGCAAGAATGCTTTCAGGCCCAAGAACACTGCTCTTAACTCTAGAAGGTTTATGTGGCATTTCGATTCCTGTTTGGACCATTTTACGTGCACTTTAAGCTCTTGGAGGTGAGCCCCCAACCCTCCATGGACGCATCCGACGTTATCACAAACTGAGGAGTTGAGTGAATGAAGGACAGGCCCGAGTCAGGTTTTTCTCGATCTCCCACCAAGACATTGCAGCTCTCATAGCCGTCGAGATTCGAATCAGGTCGTTGAATGACCCCTTGGATTGAACCCATTGAGGGTCCAGTTGCTCTTGCAGTGGGCGCATCCGAAGACAGCAATTGGGAATTAGTTGAATGCATGAGGACATCATCCCCAGCATAGATTTGTACTTTGACAGAAACTTACCTTTTTGACGATAGGTGTGTCATTCCCTGGAGACGCAAGACCCTTTCGAGAGTTGGAAAAGCTTTGCAGGGATTTGTAGCGATGCGAGCTCCTAGGAAAGTCAGAGAATTGGAAGGAATGAGAGAGGACTTTTCTAGATTGAGGCGGAGACCCAGAGACTGGAAGAGATTCCGGCAAGTTTGAGTAGAGTTCACGGCTGCCTGAAACAAAGGAGCTTTTATTAACCAATCGTCCAGGTAGGGGAATACCTGGTGACCTAAGCGTCTCAGAAAGGCAGCTATCGGCGCCATGCATTTGGTGAAGACTCTGGGGGCCGACTTCAAACCGAAGGGAAGCACTCTGAACTGATAATGGCACCCCGCCACTTCGAACCAGAGATATCTTTGATGCTTGGGGTGAATGGGGATGTGAAAATAAGCATGGAAAAGATCGAGAGGACAGAAAATCCCCTTTTTCCATAAGAAGGATATCCTGCAGAGAACATCTTGAAAGATTGGTTTTTGATGAATTTGTTCAGTAACCGGAGGTCCAAGGCCTGTCTCCATTTTTCTGTCTTCTTTAAGATTAAGAAGTGGGAATAAAACCCCCAATTGCGCGGACGTAAGGGTACCTTTTCTATGGCGCGTTTGGAGAGAAGAATTTTTATTTCCCTTTTGAGATCTGGCAGATGACGATGTCGTACCTTCGGAGGAGGGGTAGTTGGAGAATGCTGAACAAACTCTAGGGTATGACCGTGACGGAAGACATCCAGAACCCATCTGTCCGACGAGATGGACGTCCAATTTTTTAAGAATTTTGAGCAGGTTGGTTCTAATTGTTGTGGGACTGTAGTGGCGGGGGCCTGGAGAAACTCATTGCCTCTTGTTAGAATCTTGTTGTCTTCCGGCAGATTGCTGCCTTTTACGACCGGTGGGTCGCGAATAGGACGATGCAGTGCCGGACCTGTAAGGTCGATTGTATGCCTGATAGGATGTTTGAGTGTAATGTTGGAACCGCTGTTGGAACTGCGGTCTGGATGCGTACTGCCCTTGAACTCTGCCTCGAAAGGACTGGAAACAACATTGTTGTAGCGTTGCCAGGGATTTAGCCGGGTCTGTGTCCTTTTTTATAGATTGAAGGGCTACATCAATATGATTCCCAAATAGGCATTCGCCGTCAAAAGGCATATCTAGCACCTTAGCCTGAACCTCAGGACGAAAGCTAGTTGCCTTCAGCCACCCCTGCCGCCTCAACACCGCTGCTCCTGCCATTTGCCGGAATGAAGTCGAAGAGATACGTCGCAATCTATCATCTCAGCGGAAGCTCTTTCCCCTTCCGATATGTCCCTTGCTTCCTTCTTATCTTCGGGAAGATGTTCTAGGAGTGAAGAGATGTCTGACCACATCTGTCGGTCGTACCTACCCAGAATGGCCATAGCGTTGAAGGCTCTTATAGAAGTGGCTGCCAGTGCGGCAAACCTCTTCCCTATGTTGTCCAGCCGACGTCCTTTATCCTGAGGTGCAGAACATTGATGCGCCGGATTTTTAGCTCTTCTTTGAGCAGCCTGCCTGATTACTGAATCCGGTCTAGGATGACCGATGAGGCATGTGGGTGAATTATCCGGGGCTTTGTACTTTTTGTCCAGCTTCGGGATTACTACTGGGATAGAAGCTGGTGTCTGCATCAGTTTTAGACACTCCTGCCATAAGTAATCCACTATGGGAATTGCCCTAATGGATTGTTGCGTGCCTGGCTTAAAGTCATAAGAAACACTCAGTTTGGTTAACTGGCATGGGTAGATCAAAGCGCCTCGACGCACGTTCTAAAAGGTCATGAAAGCTCCCGATGTCAGCAGGGGAGAGTCTGCAGGAGGAGGGATAGGAGATGACTGTGTGGGAACTACATAATCATCCTATTCGTCCTGGGAGTCTGTGTATCTCTCCTTCCTCTATCTGTTGTTGGTCCACATTCCATGATTCATCAGGAATAACGATAGGAGGAGGCAAAACCTTTTCCCTCGTGGGTCTAGGAGTCACTTGTCCTACGTGTTCCACCGGGGCCTGCTGAGGCAGTGGAGGATGTTGCGGAGCATTTGCCTCAGGAAAGCATCTATAGTAGTCATTTAGCATGCGACACTGGAAAGTTAATAGATGGTTCCCTAAAATGGCGAGGATCCTCTTCCTCATAGGGATAACGCTCTTGGAAAGATTCTGGCTGCTGAACGGTAGCAGAGTCTGTGAAAGAATACTCTCCTGCAAGGTATGAGGATGGAATAATGTCCTCATCATCAAAGTCCTGACATTTGACTTTTAGCTGGGAAGGACTATATGCAGGGCCAAACGTGCTGTCATCCTCAGACTCCTGGAAGTCAAGCAAACGTGTAGGTGGCAGCGGAGAAATTTTTGAATAGTCTTGAACTTTAGGAAGTCCCAAATGGATTTTTTCTCCCGTCGACGTGGACACCACGACCGTCGGCTGAAAGAAGGACGTCGACGGAGTGGTCGTAGACTGAGAAATTCTTGTAGACGGAGGAAGGCTCGTCAACGAAGGTCTCGTCGTCGGAGTTAACAGCGGGCTCGTCGACGCAGCTGCCATTGTCATCGTCGACGCCGTAGCAACCGTCGACGGAATTACCTCAGGTCTAACAGAAACAGTTCTCGTCGACTACGCCGACGGACGAGAAGAAAGATCTCCCAGGTGTTAAAGAAGCAGAAACTGGAGCAGTGATTATTTTAGAGTTCCTTCTTTCTGCTTTATGTGGCGTTTCTCTTCAGATCTTTCCTGCTCCGGTGATTTTGATCTCTTGGAGTCCCCTTGGTGAGAAGAGGAGCTACCTTCTTTTCCTGGAGGAAGAGTGGGGCTTTTCCTCAGTGTCAGATTCAGAAACTGCCTTTTTCTTCTGGAGCCAAAGGAGCAGTCTTCCTTCCCTATCCTTGAGGGTTTTGGCCGAGAAGGTGCGGCAGTATTTGCATTCCCTGGGCTTATGGTCAGGGTAGAGGCAATGGAGACATTGCTTGTGGGGATCTTCGGAGAAAAGTCTAGATTTGCCACAAGACTTACAGGGCCTAAACAACCCTTTTTTATCTGGCATTATGAATGTCACAGAAAGAAATACCTTGAGCTGAAAGCTGGAAATCAAAAGATGAAAAAACCAACTGTCACTGAGCAGAGCTCAGAGACACTCCCAATCACATGACGTGCGGTAAGAAATCAGAGGTGTGGTGGCTCTGTGGAGAGGGTTACTCTGAGGTCTCTGCTGTGATTGGCTGAACTTTGGATGTTATAAAATGAGGTTGATCGAGTGCTCAATTAAATTTTCACTATGGAGGTCTATGTAATGTTTTCACTACTACTATTTCTACTGTTACCGTGGGACTCCCACCATGACGACGGGGAAGATTCAAGCATGTGAATCTATAAAAGATACAATACTGGAGAACAGTGGGAATAGCAACCACGACCTACTTCTGGCACAGAGACCCATTCGATAGCTCCCTTGGTCAAGAGAGATGCAACTTCCTGGAGAAGGGCCAAGTGATCCTCCGACATGCGATGGAGTGCTTGTGGCATGGAGGGAGGGGTAGTCTGAAAGGGGAGGGAGTAGCCCCTTTGGACTATCTGCAAAATTTCACCTGTCCGACGTGATGTTTTGCAGTGGGGGAGGTGATGGCGAATCCTGCCGCCCACTGGCCTCTGGTGGCCCTGAAAGGTCAGACTAGGAGGGCTTGGAGGCTGCAGCAGGGGGGGTATGAGTGGACTGGCACGCCCGCTGGCCCCCAGACCCGTGTTGCTGGGTCCCACGTCCGCGGTCACGCATAGGCTGGGTAGCATGCGTGGACCTGTGGCTCGATTGGGTGGAACGTGTGGGGCACCCCTTCCGTAGCCACGAAAAGGGCAAAAGGGAGACTGCGTGGGGCGAGAGGTTGCTGCAAGACCCAAGGATCTGGCCGTCGCCCTAGAATCCTTGAAGCACTTGAGCGCAGAGTCCGCCTTGTCACCGAAAAGGCGACAGCCATCAAAGGGCATGTCTAAAAGGGTGGATTGGACATCCCCTGAGAAGCCAGACTTACTCAACCAGGCGTAGAGCCTCAAGGCTACTGACGTGGAAAACGTTCTGCCCAGAGAGTCGGCGGTATCCAGTCCACACCGAATGGTGAACTTAGCTGCGTCTCGACCCTCTGCAACTGCACAGGTGAGAATGGGCCGGGCCTCCACCGGGTACTGTGGCAGCACTTGCGCAACCGTATCCCACACTGCATAGGTAGAATGGCCTAAGAGGCATGCGGTGTTCACCGACTGCAGCGCTAAGCTGGCGGAAGAAAACATCTTCCCAAGGTGGCCCAGCTTCCTGGATTCCCTATCTGGGGGAGCAGTAGGGAATGCGCCCTTAGACGACCAGGCTTGGACCATCAAGTTCTCGGGGGTCGGGTGTTAAGAGAGGAAAAGTGGGTCGCCCAGGGTCGAGCAATCATCCTGTCCACAGGAGCCCCTGTGCTGGGCTTGGACCAAGTGGTGATGGCTTCGCGACTGCCGGGCCTCCAAGAACTTTCGGGACCACTCCCTCAAAGACTTTGGATTCATGGCCCGGCAGTCAGAGCACGACTTCGGGTCGTGCTCCAGGCACCAAAGGCACACGAGGTGCAGATCCGTGACTGACATCAACTTGTGACAGGAGTCACAAGGCTTGAAGCCGGGCTGACGATGGGACATCCCTCGTGCTACCAGGAGTCAATGGACTCAAAACTTGACTAAGACAAAAGTCGAAAAAAGTTTAGTCAAAAAGTGACTAAGGGGCAAGCTCTATCCCATTTGCACTGGCTGGCGCGGAAAAAGAAAGAACTGACGTCAGCGTGCAGGGGCGGAGTCTAAATAGACACCGCAATGTCATCCTGGCGACGACTGACGCAGAGTCGACCGACACCATTTACCGACGCGCAGGGGTACTGCTACAGAAAAATTCTCTGGATCCAGTCTGACGCCTGGGGGTAATTCTAAGGTAAGGCATCTATAACTAATGGTCTCTTTCAGATAAAGTGTCCAGCGGCCCCTCCCAATCCCCTTCCTCACCTTCTGGCCCAAAAAGAACGCTAGAAATGAACACAGGGATGAAAGTGTGGCTACGTGTCCACTTTGGGGATGGGGTCAGTGCCAACCAGGGGCACGGTCGATGCTGGGAACGCCATCGGGATCAACATGGGGGAAGGCCGAGTGAGATCGACCGGCGTCTATCTGGATCCAGGCCTGGATCCAAGGGGACCCGCCGGAGCCACCGTTGTCAAAGTCCCAGGGCCCCCGACCGACTCTGCGGGGCCCAAAGGCGCGTCAGCAGAGCCAGGCTGCCCAAATACAAGGCCTCATAAAACTTCTGGATTTGGGCAGGAGACGTTCCGGCTCCCGGAAAGAGAGGGAGGCGTGGAGCAGTCCCAGAAGAGGGCTCTGGAGATGGAGCCTTCGAGCCATGACGCTCGGGATCCCGTGCTGGCCGGCCGACGGGGAGAATTCTAAGAACACCTGTGCTTCGACTTTTTTGTGCTTCGCGGACTTACACGAAGACCTCCCTGACAACTTGGAGTGCAAGGAGTGTGGGCTCTACGACCGTTCGAGACCTTCCCCTCGAACGAGAGACGCGGAGCCAAGCGCCAAACCTCCAGCAGCTTTCGGAACCACTCCCACAAAGACTTCGGGTTTATGGCTTGTCACTTGGAGCACGACTTTGGGTTGTGGTCACGCTCCAGACACCAAAAGGCACACGAGTTGCGGGTACGTCACGAACATCATCCGGTGGCAGGTACCGCAGGGCTTGAAGCCTGTCCTTTGCTGGGACATCCTCGACGAACCAGGAGTCTATGACTCGAAAAAGATGTTGACAAAGTCAAAAAAAGTAATCCAAAAAGTGGCTAGGAGTAGCTCTCTCCAGATCTGCGCTAGGCTGGCGCAGAAAAAGAACCGACGCCAGCATCTATGTAGGTCCTGCGACGTCATCCCGGCACCCACGAAGCCGACCGTCGCCACCTAACGATGCGCAGGGGTACTGCTGAAGAAAATCTCCAGATCTAGACTGACGCCTGGGGGAAATTCTAAGGTAAGGAATCTACAACAGTCTCCATCAGATGTATATAATTATGTTTTTAAAGATATAGATATCCATTAGTTCTGCTTAACAAATGTACATATTACTTAGTTACATTATTCTAGGCTTAACATGTATATAAATGACTGCATAACTAAGTATCTTATCATAACTATTTATCTACAATTGCATCAGTATTGAGTTACAAAAAATAATTTAATATACAGCAACACTTGATAGTGAGTTTATTAAATGCAACTTTAATCTACATATATTACCTTCCTTATCCATATATACCTTCCATGTACTTATGTATCTATATTTATTACTTTGCTTCTATTGCAGCATATCCAATGCACTACCCTATATCTCACGAATGATATCCTCTACCTCCACTCTGACTCATCTCAGACCTCATTCTACTACTCTTTCCAATGCACTACCGTATTTCTCACACTATACCTCTCAATACATCCTCTACCTCCATTCTCATTCATCCCAAAACCCATACCACTACTATGACCCCCAAAACAACCCTTTCTAGACTATTCCCTCCTCTATCCCTTACACACACACATATATACACACACACACACACACACACACACATACAGACATACACAGACATATACACAGACACATATATTAATATATATACACATATATATTCACACACATATATATATATATATATATACACATACACTGATCTGGAGGGGAGACATGGAGAGTGCCAAAGCCTTTGTATCAGAGATCAATACTAACGAGTTAAACCTTGAGTTCAATGCCACCATAAGCTGTACCTCTGTTGAATTTCTGGATGTAATGTTGTATGTATCTAATGGCACACTACACTCCAAATTACATAGAAAGACCACGGCAGGCAATTCCACTTTACATGCCTCCAGTTTTCACCCCAGACATCTGATTGCCAGCATCCCCTATGGTGAGATGCTGCGTTTGCGCAGGATCTGCAGCTCTACTAGCGACTTAATTGCTTGCCAGAGGGATGCACACTTAAGCTTCAAGGCACAGGGTTATTCAGAAAGAGACATCAAGACTGCCACTACCAAAGCTAACTCATCATCCAGGATAGAACTCTTGAAAGGAAGGCCCACTATCAACCCTAACACTGACACACATATGGAGTATCAGCCCAGGCACAGTCAACACCCGATTAATCACATACAACACGGAGGAGCGCGCCATTAGGTCCATCATTAACAAGCATTGGGGCATCATCAAATCGGATCCTACCCTTGGACCGATGGTAGCACAACACCCTGACATAACTTTCAGGAGGTCATTCTCCATACACGATGCTTTAGTCAGGAGCAGTCCTGAGGTTGTCACCAAATCCAACTGGCTATCAGATATCAAAGGGTTTTTTAGGTCTCGCCTGAGCCAGCGCATGCGCTGCCGAGACATTTAGTAGTGGGTTTCAGAAATGCAACCACTTTTTTTTTTTCCTGGCCTAGAGCATGCGAGTACGCGCACAGTAACGCGCGCATTCCTCGCATGCTCCAGGCCATCTGGCTTTCCTTTCCAACACTCCTCCCCCTCCCCCACCACAGAGCGCGTCTAGCAGCCGCGCGGCCGTGTCACTTTCACGGCCATGCGTCACTTGCTCTCCCGCTCCTCCCCCTCCCCCAGCACAGCGCGCGGCCAATGCTTGTTTTACCTCCGGTCGCTGCTTGTTTTGTTTCCCTTTGCTTGCCTATCAGCATGGCACCCACTTCAGGACGCCGCGCTTAATGTTTGGACAGCATTTGTATTTTCCTACTGGTATGTAAACAACCTTTGTCTTTTTATTTCATCAGCACGGCGTCTGTGGACACCGCCTCTGACCGTACAATAGAGTTACATAAATGAACTGCATGCTTAGAATATTAATGTTAATTCAGCTACAGCGGTATACGGATCTGTTAATTACAGTGAAGATTTAATGGTAACATATGTGTGCGCTAGAAGTTTTAAGTGAACGCTTTGACTGTAATAAGAATGTCCAGTATCCAAGATGGCTGACAGAGTTGTGCTCACGGAGACAGATAAGGACTGGCACGCATGAACAAGCAGGCTTGTCCTACGTTTAGAGATGTGCAAACACAGAGCTGCACAAGTGCGTTTCTGCATTCTTCATCCACTGCAAGTTACTTCCCTGAAGTTTGCATTCAGTCTGGTCTGTGCTGCAACCATGTATAGTTGGCCAGTGCCGCACAAAGCCACTGTGCACGTATTGGAATAGTCTTGTGCATTTCCGCTTATAATTAAAATGTACCTGCTTTACAGTGCGCCTGTCTATTTATCACAAATACACAATTTTGCTCTGACGGCAGTTTCTTGTCAAGCTCCGCAGTAAAGATAGTGTCGTGGATCACCCCTGGTGTGTCTCAGTATCACTGACTGTTTAGGTCTCGCCTACCTTTAGCAATCGCTTCGGCAAACGCGCACGCGTTCCATTGCCTTCAATGGCAACGCGTGCACGTTTGGCGATTCACTTGCGGGAGCGCGCGGCGCCATATGGTAGCAATTATCGCTCCTGGCGCTGCTCGCTCTCGCAAGTGAAACGCTTTCACTTTGCCGACGCTTGTTTATAATGGCGGCATGCTCATACTTAAACACTGCTTGTTCCTCTTTAGAGAAGCACTCTACGAGAGTGCGTGTATTCTCCAACTATCTTCTTCATGTGCTTATCGGCCTCCCCACGTCTCCATGTAGCTCTGCCTCTTCATGTGCTTCTCCCATCCATCTCCACTTTGCTCCGTCTCACTGTGTGCTTCTTTACTCCCTTCTCCGTGTTGCTCTGTCTGTGCTTCTTTGCCATCGACTCCGGTCTTCAGGTTGTTTTGTCTTGCCGTGTGCTTCTGTGCTCACCCCCCAAACCTTCTCCCAGTTTTCGTTTTGCTTTCTCGCTGTGTGCATCTCTACCCCCTTCCATGCTGCTTACTCATCTCCTTGTTGCCGTCTCGCCGCGTGCTTTTATGTTTTGTGCCACTTTGTCTTCTCACTGCGCCATATCCTCCATGCATGTGTCATTTCTGTTCTCTTGCACTATTGGCTCCAATTTATGGAAAGAGCTTCCACTTTCTGTACGATCAAGTTTTTAAAAAAACGTTAAGAATTATTCCTATTTCACCACCGCTTTATGCATCTCTCCTTTCATATGTACCGTTAAAGTAGTTGGTCAAATGATTTGGATAAAAACACTATAATCAGTAAATAAATATACAAATAAATTAAGGTCGAGGGTAAGACAATACAGGAATGGCACAACTCTAAGACTATGTGGTATTCGATTCATCCCAGGCAGTGTTTACAGCGTGTAAAGAAATCCGTTTTATTCTAACCTCTCGATGCTCTGCTTTTTGGGGCACACACAATTTTGCAGCACATCGCGTAAAATGACAAGAAAGGAAGGAGTTCCATGGCAATCAACTGCTACCAGCGGGCCCTTCTGGAGTTTTACACCACCCCAGCTACAGCAGGTGCAGGATTCCCTTAGACTGCACTGGCCTTAAACATTAAATCGGCACAGCAGTATCTGCTTCTAACCCTGTGCCAACCACGCCTTTCCAGAGCGCTGTGTAGAACAAGGCCAATCTGGAGGAAAAACCAGGCGGAGGGCGTCGAGTAGCTGCAGGGGCAGGGAGCCAGGCAACTGATAATGCCAGCATGAGGCAAAGCTAATGTGGAGTCCCACGCGGAATCCGAAGAGGAAAACGTGCACCTTCAAGCCGGGGTAGTCTCGATTTCATGGAAAAATGTAAGAGATAAGATCCTCAGCCTCTCCTCTCACGTCAGCTCTGCATAATGACTAGGTGCAAAGCAAGCACAACACACACACAAGAAAAAGTGCTCGAAGTGTTCCAGGCAGCAAAAGCCTCAAAAGTAAGCTGCGACTTTTGGCAACAGCAGAGACTCTTAGTTTCCTGATTTGTTATTGTTTTTAAACAAAGATTAACTATCGTCTTGTGTTTCTGTTTTGTACAGTCACTGGGTCTCCTTCGGTTATATTATTGTGTAGTGTCTAATCCAGTATCACTTCCACCATATCTGTTTACTTCATTATTTTCCAGCCATTATTTATGAACCATATATCCCCGTGTTTTTTTTTTTTTTAAAACAATTTTATTCATTTTCATTGTGCCACATAATTTACAATCCTGTATTAGGTAATAACATTCATATGCAGAGAACATTCTTTCAACAGCAGCATTTGTGATGGAAGCAGCAGGTTCAGTTCTTAAGCGTAAAGAAAACAAGCATTGGCATAGCCAATAGGTCTCGCTTTTGGGACCTTATAAGTATTTAGTTATGCAGCACAATATCCTTGGTGCAACAACATCAACTGTTGCATGGCTAAACACTTATAAGGTCCCAAAGGCGAGACCTATTGGCTATGCCAATGCTTGTTAAATGTAGCAGTTGCAGAGCATGCAAATTTGGGGTCAATGTCAACCAGATCACTGCAATGTTCCGCAAGGAGCCCTTGATGATCAAATATAGACTTACCTGCAGAACTGAGTACGCAGTCTACGTACTCTAATGTAAATGTGGCCTCAGAAACGTGGGCAGCACAAAATTACAGGTACATCTCCACATCCTACAACATCTCAGGGCGATAGTTAACAGTGACCCCACGTACCCTGTTGCACGCCATTTCAAGGAAGTCCATAACACCAACCTTGATCACCAAGTATTTTGTTGTTGACTGTACCTCAACCTAGACGGGGAGGAAACCGTGAAAGACTACTACGCCAACTAGAATCAAGGTATAGCCTTGAACTTAACACCAAGACACCGGCAGGGCTCAATATGAGTGAGGATCTGCACAACTTCCTATAGTCTTACAGTAGTGCAGTACACACTGATCACTTTTACCCTGTATCTTTTAGCAGCTCACCTCGACACCCTAACCTGACTCACATAGACGCTAACACAGCTATCCAACTGTATAATGCACATTTATTCCTGTGACGCTGTTTGTTTATATTTGTGTTGCCTATATTGCAATTCAGGGGCCTGCTTTTTCCCTTGTGAAGTCTAGTGACTTAAAGTATTAACAGTCCCTTAGTTTTTCACCTACTCCTTTGCTCCTCTATATCTCCCCTGTGCACATTCTCTACTTTGGATCAGTGGCCTACGTATTCCGGCCGGAACGTAGTCACAGATACCGTGATGCCAGCTCACGTTTTCCACGCTTTTTTCTTAGAGAGGAAGATATTATTCTCGGTTGTTCTTTTTTAACCCACTACATCACATGATGCACTTTCAATACACTTATCGGCAATGCATTTTGCATTCCTTCGTGTAGATATGTAGCACTCTCCCCCACACGGCTTCAGCACTCCAGCACTTTCCCTACCTTCCCTCCTTAATGACGCATCTTACGCATGGGTATACTCATGGTTTTAGGATAGTGATTCTGTTGCGACACATCACTGATGTCCGGCAGACACCTCGTAGGTTCTATTACCGCTGGCTAGTCTTTGTGCATTTATGCAGAGAGTTGCTTACCCTGCCCTGAACTCACCGCAGGATGTAGACACAGATTATGTGTAGCTCTTACATGTGCCTGTTCCCCCTGACCCAAGCATGTCGGCATCCCCCCCGATATCAACACCACCGCAGATGAATGGTGCCCCCTTGTGTTATCACTAGCATTGAGTCTACGCGATTTCGATGGTACTCACATAACATTCAGGTTTTGCATTTCTTCACTCTTGTTTAAGGTGCTCGCCATAACCACAAACTATATTATGAATGGGAACAGGTCTGACAGTCACCATGTGGGTGCCATCCCAGCTAACTCACGTTTGGACATTTGTGCAGGCAGTTACATCCTTATGAACGTATATTACCGCTGATCCATGTCGCATTTATTTCATGATTTCAGCAGTCCTCACTTAGGCCTGTTCCCATCTCTCCATGATATGCCGGCACTCACGGTAATACTTGCCCCCACGTGGCATCATCAGCACTCTTGAGTCTTTCCACCATGGGACTCGCTAAGTTCGTGTGTGTCTAGTGGCACTTGCTTCATTATGACTATTT
Source organism: Calotriton arnoldi (assembly GCA_963921515.1). Lineage (NCBI taxonomy): Eukaryota > Metazoa > Chordata > Amphibia > Caudata > Salamandridae > Calotriton > Calotriton arnoldi. Next base: position 1,195,757 of record CAWUFW010003011.1, read on the forward strand.
TACTATTTCACTATTTTTCTATCCCCTTTTTTCCAGGGGTGCCCATGACATGTTCAATTTACAGTTTTACCAGTACAGGTTTCACGTTTTAACTATGATTTCGAATGTCCACTGACATCGGCATTACTGTGTTCTTCAGATTTCACGAGTATCAGGTTCTTTTCACAAGTCTATTGTCTATGTCAGCTGCCGAGCTATTCAGAGGCATCAGCATAGTCATTTGCATATGACTCATTGCTTTTTCAGTATGTCGTCAGTGTAACGCAGTAATGCATACTGGATGTAGACATAGAAGAATCACTACAGCACCTATATATACACCCTGTCACACCTGCAGCGCGCCATGTGATCAAGGCTGCAGTCTGGCGGTCGAAACACGTCATCCTGACATGATTGTGCAATAAATCAACTTGCTCATACCGGTCTTGGAGTCTGAACCTTGGGATCTTCTTTGGACATATATACACATACATACACATATATACATACACACACATACATACATATATATCCAAAATTAGAGCACAAGTACGCGCGCACTCAGGAAGCAGCCAGGCAAGTTACAATACCCAAATAGATTTATTCCGTCATAAATCCATACTTGACGCGTTTCGGCAGTCTTGCTGCCTTGATCACAACAAATTAATGCAGACAACATTGTGTTATTTAAGCAATACATGGAAATTAAGGTAGGACTACAGCCGTAGAACCTACCGAACAAATTGTATGGCGGCCATTTTGAAGTGGCACCGTTACACTATTACCATGGTTTGGTTCCTAAACAGTAATCTATGACAACTTGTCGATACAAGAGTGCAGGACTATTGACCAATATATTGTATATTTTCAGTTTTTTTTTATACAACAAGCTCTTACTATTGCATTTAGCGTAGAATGTTGCAAATACAATGCATAAACCCGAGGGTTCAACTGTGATATATTTATTTGCTGTGCAGTCCCATTTGTTGATGTATATTTTACCACTTCAAAATGGCCGCCATACAATTTGTTCGGTAGGTTCTACAGCTGTAGTCATACCTTAATTTCCATGTATTGCTTAAATAACACAATGTTGTCTGCATTCATTTGTTGTGATTAAGGCAGCAGGACTGCCGAAACGCGTCACGTATGGATTTATGACGGAATAAATCTATTTGGGTATCGTAACTTGCCTGGCTGCTTCCTGAGTGCGCGCGTACTTGTGCTCTAATTTTGAATTAAACTGCTGGTTACTCCGCCAGAGTTGCACGCCACCTCCCACGGGTCTTGGCTTCCCGGAAGGAGTACTTCGTACTTGGAGATATATATATATATATAAATTTAACGTATTGCACTTTAAAAAGGTCATGAGAACGTAGCAGCGTTGTCATGTGATCAAGGTCCGGCTGGACCGAAACGCGTTATGGCCGACATTAAATCATCTTAAAAAGCACCAACCTTGTGGTCCGCGTCTGCTTTGCTGGAAAATGGAGTGAAAGCGATGAGCAGCTTTTTTGAAAAAAAAAAATATATATATATATATATATATACACACATACATATATATACACACACACATATATACACATCCACACATATATACATATACATCCACACATATACACATCTATACATACACATCCACACATATATACATACACATCCACACATATATACATACATATCACACCACTATATGTGAGGCCTCTGGGTGAGATTGTGGAATCCCATGGACTAAATTTTTTCCTACGCAGAGGATACCCGCATTGTGGTATCCTTATCTTCTAAGGATAATCGCAATGCAATGCCCTTAGTATCGGTCTTGCCCACGTGTCAGCATTGATGAGCATCAATTCACTGGAACTTAATGGGGATAAGACAGAGGTTCGGCTAGTGGGCAATCATCCCCACCTTTGGGGCCCTCATTGTTGGCCTGGGAAACATGAGCTGAACTCCTTCCCCAGTTCAGGAAGTCAAATGTTTGGCAGTATGGCTGGATGATGAACTATGCGTTACCAGATGAATAGGGTGGCAGCCACTTGCTTTGGCATCCTCAAATGGCTGAGGAAGATTTTGCCATGTATTCCTGCTGCTGCTCAACGTACTGTGGTCCAGGCTCTGGTGATTTCCAGACTGGACTACGGTAACGTACTGTATCATGGTGTGGCAAAAGCCTGGTTAAAAAAGCCTGGTTAAAAAAGGCTGCAAACGGTACAAAATGCGGCAGCCCGACTACTTCTGCAGCCATCTAGTTTCACCTCCTCAACTAGCCTGCTACACACCATTCAATGGCTACCTATTGAGCGTCGAGTTCACTTTAAGACCCTTTGCTACATGCCAAGTGCCTCACTAATTCTGGGCCAGTATATTTGAGATCGTTGGTAGGTGGGTACTGCCCAACTCATACACTTCGATCAAGCCAGCAGGATGACAATTGTTCAGAGGATCAGGAAGTCTTGTCGAGGTGGCCAATCATTTGCCTTTACTGGCCCCAAGCTCTGGAATTATCTGCCATACTCGTTGAGAGCCTGCAAATGGATTGTTTTTCGGAAGCAGCTTAAAATGTAGCTGTTCCAATCTTCCCTTTAAATAGTAAGGTCTGGCTTGTCTGGTCTGTGCTGATGAGGAGGCTAGTGCCGAGTAATCTTTTAGGCACCCTGCGCTTTATAAGTCAATGTAACATAACACATCTGAAGGGTTGGAAAGAAAGGAACTGGCTTCAACGAACAGAGGTGGCATGTACATGCAGCTTAGTTCGTCACTTCCATGGCGTAACAAAATCAGCACAAATCTGCACAACACCATCTACTGGCATGCATGAGCACTGCTGTTTTACATATTCCAGCTATCCTTTGGCTCCTGGGGATATTTTATTCTAAAGGGGATGAATCTGTGGTAGAAGCATTCAAACAAACATTGGACATGAATGTGAGTGATTATGTTGCAATTTTAATTTTTCCTCAATATGGTTAATTTTGGTTTCGGTTTGCTCTTGCTGTTTTTACTTTTTGTACACCATCAAGCCTGCATAATTCTATCATTTCATTATGTTTTAGAAAGTGCCAGACTGTAAGCACTCCAAGAATCAAAACAATAAAAAAATGTACTAAACCTTGGAAAAATATTTTCTCACATTGGAGTTCCATTGAATATGTTAAGACTGGATGGTATCCTGAACATATTATACTCTAGACAGGTCTACAATTTTCAAAATGTGACAATAAGTGATGTACCTTTAACGCCAGTAGACTTTTATTGATCTCTGCCCCTTCCATCCGAGTTTGACGATCTGCACTGGATGTGTCTGCACCTCGTTCATTCCCTGCAAGATCCACCAACGAGAATTTTCCATGAAGCTTTCCTTTCTTTCGAAGAATAATCTGAAAGCAGGCATGAGAGCGGGAAGAACTGGTGTTGGCAAAGGTCTGTCCTGATGTTCTGCAAGACAGTAAAGGGTAAAGGAGAATAATTTTTAAAAAAGTCACGTAACGCAACAATGGTCCTCAACCACTGGTGTCTCACACCTATACATCTGAGAACAAACCCCAGTGCTGGGAATGTTGAATGGAAGAATTGCAAAATTCCCAAATTGCTCTGCATTTCTGCAACTACAACAAAGGCGGACTCGAATTCATCAATGCGATAGAATTCCCTGAGAATCATTAAAAATTTCCTTTGGATTAAAAACTGGAATAGAACGTGGCAGGAAATGGAGAATGCTTTATTTTAATCTTGAAAAGTACACTGGAGAAGCACTACATAAACAAAATTTGAGCACTGGTGCATTTTACTATTATGCATGCTCCACTGTACTCACTCACTACATGAAACTGCCTTTGTGGACATTACTCCCGCTGCTTAATATGCACCTTCCCTCAGCACAACTAAACCGCGTACCCAAATCAAATCCTGAAGATGGGAGCGAAATCAGACCAAGACTTTACTTCTGAAAAATGCTAAAACTCAGTATCTGTTATGCTTAACCATTCTCTACCCAAAATGTGGAGGCCAGATACATTTTGGCACCAGAGGTCTTCAGAACATGCAGTTTAAGTGGGGGATTCCTTTTCTCTGGTATCTCATACCGGGATAGACAAAAATAACATTGTCAATCTTTGTGATATTCCTGACCAATGCATTCAGTTATGGACCTTCTGTATTTGGTGGGACAGACAACAAAAACACTAGATTGACATCATTCAAACTGAGCTACAATGACAGTCTCTAGATTAGACAGGCTTCAGAGAGCGAAACAGCATGCAGTACTTGGGTGCATCTATTTTTACAAGACAGCTGAGATGTAAACAAAAGTTGACAATCAATAGCCATAAGGAAAAGAAATGTTTGTGCAACACCAGATCTTCATTAAGGAAGACATCATTAAATTTATGAAAACTGAACAGCCCCGACCAGACATGGGATTACTCAAAACAGAACGAACTATCCAAATAAACCAATGAAAGAATTCTTAGGAAAACACATTTGCTTGGCACGTTTTAATTTCTCAAAAGAAAGCCAAAAGGCAAAACAGAAAAGTAAAAAAATGAAATGGATTTCAACACAGCATTACTGCTCCACAAAACTTTTCCTCATTCCTTTTTCAAAGAAGAAAAATGATAGACAAGAATTCCGAAAAAAATACCACTGTGCTGTCACCATTGCTGCCGATGGACCTCTGTTATCCTAGCGTGCAGCACTGAGACTAGTGATCTTACACCAAGAACCCAGTTTCAATTCAATTGGCACCATGAGAAGAGAGCGAGGCTTTCTGATGAATTTAACGAAGATGACTGAAAGGCCAGTGTTAGATGTATATAATTTGCCTTCTATGGTAAGGGATCATTGTAAGAAATTGGGTTTCTGGTTGAAGGGGTAAAACCCTACTCAAGCAGAAACCACAATACTTATCAGGGTGAAGTCACAAGCAAACACTAAATTAACTTGTACTCAACCCTCGGGTAGCTTGGCACAGAGCAGTCCGGTTTAACTCAGAGGCACTATGAAAAGTATTTGCGCAACACTTCAAACAGTAACAGTGCAAACACATCACAAAAGGATCTCATAAAAGTCTGGGAAAGTAGAGTATTTAATAAATAAAAGATCAAAATGACAAACCCAGAAGAACAAGAGGTATGCAAGTCAAGTGTAAAGATTTCAGTGAGAATACCACCCAAAAGCACAAAGCCCCACCTGTAGATATCTGGTCGCACCAGTTCAGGACAAAATCAAAAGTTCAGGCTGACAGCGATGAAGCACGGGCTGGCTACAGGGACCCAGTCAGGCCCACTAAACAAAAGTACCTTAAATCCTGGCTGCGAGCAGTGCGAGGTTCCGCACCAAGGATGCATCATGCAGCTGAGGAGATGCATCGGTTCCAAGGAGCTGCGAAGAACAAGTTACTTACCTTCGGTAATGCATTATCTGGTAGAGACAGTCTAGCCACAGATTTCTAAACTATTGACACCAGACTGGATCCAGAAATTTTCCAGCAGCACCTCTGCGCGTCAGTAGGTGGAGTCGCAAGACTCCGTATCGACAAAGACCACGTCAGTGACATCACCGGAGTCCATATAAGACGCCATCTGACGCACTGACATCCATTTCTTCAATGACCAGATTCCGCACCAACACGTGGATCCACCACAGAAACTGGCTGTGGAAACAGTGTGCCAAAAAAGGGTAAAAGAACAAGTTACTTACCTTCGGTAACGATGTATCTGTAAAAGACAGGTTAGTTATAGATTCCTTACCATAGAATTTCCCCCAGGCGTCAGACTGGATCAGGAGAGTTCTCAGCAGTACCCTTGCGCGTCAGTAGGTGGCGTTGGTCGACTCCGCGTCAGTCGTGGTCGCCGGGATGACGTTGCAGTGCCTACTTAGACGTCGCCCCTGCGCGCCATCAGTTCTGACACGACCTTCCACGCCAGAAGCGCAGAGCCATGCAAGACACTGACCACTGGTGCGCCACAACTAGGGCCCTGTAAGGGAGCCCCTATCCCTAGAAGACAGTTCGCAGAGCAGGGAGGATTGGTGCGGCGGTAACGAATCTATAACTAACCTACGTCTCTTACAGATACATCGTTATCAAAGTTAAGTAACTTGTTCATCTGAAAGAAACAGTTATAGATTCCTTACCTTAGAATGGATACCCCAGCAATACCAACCCCGGATGAGGGTCTGCCAACTAAGTTCACACCATGAAGTCCTGGAGGACTGAACGGGCAAAATAGCCGTCCCTCCGGACTTGACTGTCCAGGCAATAATGTCTGGTAAACGTGTGCAAGGATGCCCACGTGGCTGCCTGACAGATGTCGAGGAGTGGAAATCCATGTGCCAGCACAGTGGTGGCTTCCGTAGCTCTAGTAGAGAGCCCGCAGCCCCACTGGAGGTTCCTTTTTCGCCAAAGTGTAACAGATTTTGAGACAAAGGACAACCCATCTAGAGATAGTACACTTTTGAACAGCCCGACCTTTCTTGGCACCTACATAGCCAACAAAGAGTTGATCATCCACCCGGAAATCTTTTGTGCGGTCAAGGTAGAAGGAAAGAGCATGTTTGGGGGCCAGACAGTGGAGTCTCTCCTCCTCCTTGGAAGGGTGCGGAGGTGGGAAAAAGGTGGGCAAAGTAATGGTTTGTCCAATGTGAAAAGGTGTAACCACTTTTGGAAGGAACAAGGACCTCGTTCAAAGCACCACTTTGTCAGGACGCACAGAGAAGGGGGCTTGGAAGAAATCTTGAAGCTCACTCACCCTGCGAGCAGAAGTAATGGCAACAAGGAAAGCAGTTTTCAAAGTGAGGAGCCTGAGAGGACAGTTATGTAGGGGCTCGAAGGGAGCACACATGAGAAGTAAGAACAAGATTCAAGTCCTACTGGGGCATTATGAAAGGAGATGGAGGAAAGAGATGAGTAATGCCCGTAAAAAAATCGATTTACAATAGGGTTCTTGAACAAGGAAGGCTGATTGGGCAGCCGAAGGAAAGCAGAGATAGCTGCAAGATAGTCTTTAAGAGTGCCCAGAGCCCTGCTGGGCCAAAGAAAGTTTATACAGGAGGACCTCTGAATGAGGGGCAGAAAGGGGCCATGCCACAAACTTGCTCCATCTGCAGGCGTATACCGTTTTAGTGGAGGCACACCTGGCTGCCAAGATGACATTACAGACTTCGGGTGGAAGGTCAAAAGCTGTCAACTGTCGCAGCTCAATCTCCACGCAAGGAGGTGGAGGTTGGACAGGTTCGGGTGGAGGACCGTCCCCTGCTGCTGCAACAGAAGATCCTCCCGAAGGGGCAGCCTGAGTGGAGGATCGATGGCCATGCTCAAGAGCTCTGGGTACCAGACTCTTCATGCCCAGTCCGCAGCCACAAGAATAACTTGTGCCCGGTCGCGCTTGATCTTCAGCACTCTGGGCAGATGTGGTACAGGCGGAAAAGCGCACAGGAGGCCGCAGTTCCACTCGCGACGAAAAGTGTCGCTGAGCGAGGGCCGCCTTGGAAACTCCAACACACAGAATTGCTGACATTGGGTGTTCTCTTCGGTGGCGAATAGATCTAACCAAGGCTCTCCCCACTGCTGAAAGAGACCTTGCAACACCTCTGAGTGAAGACACCATTCGTGATCTACCAGGCACCGTCAGCTGAGCTTGTCCGTCTTGGCCTTCAGAGAACCTGCCAGGTGTTGAACCACCAGGGTCATGCCCTGATGTTCCAGCCATGTCCTGACATAGGGCCCATGACCCCACCCCGCTTGTAGCAGTACCACATGGCCGTTGTTTAGTCCATGAACACCTGCACTACACCTTCCCTTTGAGAGAGGAAAGAAATGCTTTCAGTGGCAGGCGGATCGCCCAGAGCTCCAACAGGGTGATATGGAGCTTGGACTCCACCAGAGACCAGACACCTCTGATCTCCGCCTCTCCCAGATGGCCTCCCCCATCCCCGGAATGAGGCATTGGTCACTATTGTAAGGTCTGGTTGGGGAAGGGAGAGGGATCTGCCTCTGACCCAAGTTTGGTTTGTTAACCACCACTGCAGTTGTTGCGCAGTTCCTTCCGAGATCTGTACGTAGTTGGAAAGATTCCCCTGATGCTGCGCCCACTGGAACTTGAGGTCCCACTGCAGAGCCCGCATATGCCATCTTGCATGATCCACCAGCACGATGCATGAGGCCCAGCAGCCTCAGGGTCACTCTCACCAAAATCCGGGATAGAGGCTGAAACATCGGTATCATAGCCCAAATATCACGGACTCGTTGCTCGGGAGGATAGGCCCGAAACTGCACTGTGTCCAGAATCGCCCCGATGGAAGGGAGTGTCTGAGACTGAGTCAGGTGTGACTTCGGCACGTTGATAGTGAACCCCAGCGAATGCAGGAGGTCCGCCGTAGTCTGGAGGTGGGAAACGACAGCCTGGGACTAGCCGCCTTCAACAGTCAGTCGTCTAGATAGGGGAAGACTGGAACCCCTGATCTGCGCAGATGAGCTGCACCACGGCCATCACTTTTGTGAACACCCGAGGGGCACTTGTAAGGCCGAAGGGGAGCATGGTGAACTGAAAATGCTCGTGGCCTTCCATGAAGCATAGGTAGCGTCTGTGGGCTGGCAGGACGGGGCTGTGGAAATATGCGTCCTGCAAGTCCAGCACCACCATCCAGTCGCCAGGGTCGAGGGCAGACAGGACCTGACCCAAGGTTAAAATGTTGAACTTCTCCTTCCGGAAGAAGCAGTTGAGGGCCCTGAGGTCTAGAATAGGACGCAGGCCTTTGTCCTTCTTGGGCACCAGAAAGTAGGGGGAATAGCAACCATGACCTACGTCTGGCGCAGGAACCCGCTCGATAGCTCCCTTGGCCAAGAGAGCAGAGACTTCCTGGTGGAGAAGCGCCAAATGATCCTCCGACATGCGATCAAAAGATGGTGGCATGGAGGAAGGGGTAGCCTCGAAGGGGAGGGAGTAGCCCTTTTGGACTATTTGCAAAACCCATCTGAAGTGATGGCTTGCCAGTGGGGGAGGTGAGGGCGAATCCTGCCGCCCACTGACCCTTGGTGGCCCTGAAAGGTCAGACTAGGTTTGAAGGCTGCTGCAGGAGGGGAAAGGGTGGACTGGCCAGCCCGCTGGGTCCAGCGGCCACGTAGAGGCTGGGCAGCTTGTGTAAACTGGTGGCTGGACTGGGTCGAACGTGGCTGGGCGCCCCTTTCCTAGCCATGAAATGGGCGAAAAGCAGACTGAGGCATACGGGAAGACGCAGCGAAGCCCAAGGATCTGGCTGCAGCTTGAGAGTCCTTAAAGCGCTCCAGCGTAGACTCTGCTTTGTCGCCGAAAAGGCGACGGCCATCGAAGGGCATGTCCAGCAAAGTTGACTGGACATCCCCCGAAAAGCCAGACATCCTCAACCAGGCGTAGCGCCCAAGGGCTACCGAAGTGGCAATCGTTCTGCCTAGTGAGTCGGTGGTATCCAGTCACATTGAATCGTGAATTTTGCTGCGTCTCTCCCATCTGCCACAGCTTGGGAGCGAACGGCCGGGCCTCCTCCGGTCACTGAGGCAGCACTTGCGCGACCGTATCCCAGATAGTATGGGAATATCGGCCCAAGAGGCACGCGGTATTCACGGACCGCAGTGCCAAGCTGGAGGAAGAGAACATGCGCTTCCCAAGATAATCCAGTTTCTTGGATTCCCTGTCTGGAAGAGCAGAAGGGAATGCGCCCTTGGAAGAAGAGGCTTGGACCACCAATCTCTCGGGGGAAGGGTGTTGGGTGAGGTAAACTGGGTCACCCGGAGCCCCTGTGCTGGGCTTGGGCCAGGTGCCCGGAAGGACGTCAGTGATGGCTTTGTTGAATGTCAGAAGGGGTTCAGAAGAGGTTGCCGCAGGCTGAAGCACCTCCGTCAGGAGGTTAGTCCTGACTGCCACTTAAGGGAGCTCCAGGCCCAAGGCCTCAGCTGCCCTTCGCACCACCACAGCGTGGAAAAGTGTCCAGACCACTGGCGTCACCCAGGTCCTCTCTCCAGTCCGGTTATTCCAGCTGGTCTGCCAAAGGGTCCAGCGACCCCTCCCAATACTCCTCACCACCTTCTGGGCGATAGGGAACACCAGGGATGAACATGGGAACAAAACTACCCTCCGGCGTTGGATTCGACATCGGTCCAGCTCCGGGTCCATCTCGGGGGTGAGGATGGGGTCGTCGCCGGGGAAGGTAGAGTTCGGTCGACCGGCGTCGATATGGATCCAGGCCTGGATCCACGGGGGCCCTCCGGCACCGGGGCCGCCGGTATTGAAGTCTCAGGACCCCCAACCGACTCCGCGGGGCCTGAAGGCACGCCGGTGGAGTCGGGCTGCCCATAGATAGAGTGGAGGGCTTCGTAAAATGCACGAAGTTGGGCAGGGGACGCCCCGGCTCTCAGAAACGAGGGGAGGCGCAGTCTCGTCCCTGAAGGAGGCACCGAAGACAGAGCCTTACAGCGGCGACGATCCCGTGTCGCGTCAGCCGACGGACGGGGAGAAGGCAAAGAGCGCCGGTGCATCTTTGCCTTCTTCTTGTGCTTCGACTTACCAGAGGACTTCAAAGATTTGGAATGGGACGAGCTGTGAGGGCTCCGCGAGCGGTCTCTAGACCTTCCCCTCGAGCGAGGCTGAGAGCGACGTGGAGCCGACTGCGAGGCCTCCAAGAGCTTTCTCCCGCAAAGACTTCGGATTCATGGCCCGGCATGTAGAGCACAACTTTGGGTCGTGGTTGCGCTACAGACACCAAAGGCACACGAGGTGCGGGTCTGTCACAGACAGTTTGTGACAAGTCTCGAGGGTTTGAAGCCGGTCCGACGGTGGGACATCCCTCGCTCACCAGGAGTCAGACTCAAAAGAAGTCGACAATGTCGAAAAAAGCGAAGTCAAAAAGTGAGTAATGGGGTAGCTCTCTCCAGATCTGCGCTAGGGTGATGCGGAAAAAGAAATAACTGACGTCAGCACACCGGGGCTGCGCCTAAGTAGGCACCGCAATGTCATCCCAGCAACCACGACGACGGAGTAGACGCCACCTACCGACGCCCAGGGGTACTGCTGAGAAAAAATCCTCTGAATCCAGTCTGATGCCTGGGGGAAATTCTAAGGTAAGGAATCTATAACTGTCTCTTTAAGATACATTTGTTAGCAATAGTTAAGAGTCTTAAAAGAAAAACATGGGCATACCCAGACAAAAATTGTTTGGAAGTATAAACCAGACCATAAAGCAAACAGTATGAAGACAGTGACCACTGGTGAGAGAAACCAGGGTCTTTGAAGGTGTATAACAGTAATACTACAATCAGTTCGCAGAGCGGAGAAGATGGGCAGGCGTTAAGGAATGTGTGGCTAGACTGTCTGTACCAGATAATGCGTTACCAAAGGTAACTTGTTCATCTGATAGAGACATGTAGCCGTAGATGCCTTAACTTTTGTATTAAATGCCATAGCTATACCCCACCCGTAGGAGGGTCTGAAACTGATCCTACCAAAAGTTGTCGAAGAGAACTAGCCGGTGTGAATTATAATAGAAGACCGAACTTGTGTAGAAAGTTACATGAGAAGGAACAATATCTCCCCATAACTACTGTGGCCAGAACAACCAAGAACATAAAGAAGAAAAAGTCTTGGAAGTCACAGAAAAATGGGCTTATGGCAATGAAACACGGTCATAAGACCACAGCGAAAGTTATAATAAACATGCTATAATTCCAAATGTGAGGACCTATGGACAGCTGGAATCTTAATGTCCAGCAGCAAAATCAAATATCACCGAGCTACAGCCCCTTTTGCCAGCAGAATTGCATTCTAGGGAACCCTATTCTGAGAAAACGGAGCAAGGAGACCAAGAACACATCCACACCGAAGTAGGCATGGAATAATGCATGCAGAAGAAATTCGGGAGGACCGCTCAAGAACAAGTACGGAGTAAAATGGAACACTTGTCCTAGAGACACTCAGGGTAGAGTGAAGACCAGCAGGATCACACTAAGTGTGGACTCCAAAACATGTAAAAGAAGAGCAAGTGCATACACAATACCAAATAAAGGTAGCACTGCAACAAAGAGCGAACATCTACACAAGACCTACACAAACTTGCTCTCAAATTGCAATTGTACACAAGATTGACAATCACATGTCAAAAAAAGATACAAAATTATATATAGAGATGCACATATGTATATAGCACCAACATATATGCACATACAAAGTCATATATTTAACATCCGAATTACAGACAGAAGCCACAACCAGGCTGACGTCCAAAAAGAATAAGTAGCCTGGAAGTGAATAATCAGGAACAGAATTCCAAAACAATTGGTAAAGAGGAAAAGACAATACCCCCTAACAAAACCCCCAGATGGTGAAATATTAAAAATACCAGCCAACCAAGAGGCGTAACTGAAGCTACAAAGACTATAATCCTGAAGACCACAGGAAAAGAAACCAAGAAAATCACTTGGCCTAAATAGGACATGGTGGAGAAAAAACCAATATTGGAAAACTCAGAAAAAGTTATCCATTCTGTTTATTTAACAAAACGAAGTATCAGAGCATAAGCTGACTGAGAATTGGAGGAAAAAATTCAATCTGTAATGAGTGGAGATGCCAGAGAACGAACATTTAAAACATCTACTCCACCTAGTCACCTCCCCTACTTGACTACAATAGGTGGTCAATATTCCCACAGGAACAAAACCAAACAAAAAGCCAATCAACTGATAAGATACAATCTAAAATGGCTCAATAGAGAAATTGTCGTATAGAAGCAGAAAACTGCTAAACCATAGAAAGTAGAAGGGCAGTAATCTGATAGTTCTTAGTATACCCTGGTATACAGGTAAAAAGAGCATCTTCCGGACAGAAGTACAAACCATAATAGAATGGGACAGTCGCAAAAATAGCCCAAAAAGGTAGATTATTAAGACACCTTAAACAGCACAAGAAAAGATTTCCCTGAACATAAACCCGCAGGAACTAGCCAATGCCCAAGTCACTCAAATCCAAGAAGATGGATGACATTGTGAGAACTAGTAGTAATAAACAAAGAAGTTCACCAAAAATGGATGAAACCATTATGTGAAATATGGACCTACCAGAAAATAAGGCAGCAACGCTGAGGCTACATGTACGCAAAACTCTAACAAAAAGAGGAGTACACATATGGAGAGTCTTTGGTTGCATAGAAGAACCATCACCGGAACATGGATACCAGGTGTCGGGCCCGATGTCGTGACCCCCACAGAATACCACTCGCTAAAGCATAGACCAAAAAAAAAAAAAAAAAAGAAAAACAATTGCTAAATAAATGCAGGATACAATTAACAAAGAAAACCCTAGCAGAACCATCAGTGATGCCGCTACATAGACTGCAAAGAAGAGACATGCCCTGTAGTGAAGCCAACAACTGAAGGCAACGAAAGACACCCAAACGATATCACCCGCGAGGACAAGGTAGGGGAAGAGATACATCGTCAGAGGAAATGTATGCAACATGCTATTTATATAGATAATTCCCTAAGGGTAATTAAGAAATAGGTCCCTACAAGGGATACCAAAGGGAAAATATAAAATATATATATATATATATATATATATACACACATATATATATACATATATATACACAGACTGAAAAATGCTCCACCAGGAGAAGGTACATGGGTAAGGTACATGGGTAATCCTGCTTACCATATGAAAAAAGATCTTGAGTATGGAACTCCTCTTCGGAGAACAACCTATACAGCAGGCATTTAGCCCCGGTAGGGTTCACAAAGAAAGAACCTGTCCTTGACAGTGTTAAACAATACTACCAGTAGAAAATGGGAACATTACACTCAGATGTGCCAATAAGTGAACAGTAAAGACACTAACAAAAATTGGTCATTTTATAAGAAATCAAAGACCAGCTTCCCTCACACAACCTAATAGCGGAAAGAGATAGACGGAAATAAAGACAAAATTAAGGCTCCGCACCACCTCTGTTGCTGAAACGCCGCAGAGCTGAATCAGCCTGTGCCCCAAATAGAAGAGTACCATCAAAGGGCATGCCAACCAGTGCCTGTTTAACTGCCTATGAGAACCCAGAGGTGCGCAACCAAGAGCGGTGACGGAGTACTAGCCCAAGCAAATTAATCAGTGGTATCCATACCACAACGTATTTCAAGTTTTCCCACCTGCTGCCCATCACGTAGCAAAGGAGAAAGAGCGGCACAACTCTCCTCCGGAATGGATGGTAATATATCTACCAATTAATCCCATAAAGCATGGGTGAAACAATCAAGTACAAGAAGTATTGGTAGACCTCAAAGCCAAACTGGTGGAGGAATAAATGTGTCTGCCTCAAGTATCCAGTCGTTTAGCCTTCCTATCTGGAGTGGTAGGCAGAACAGAAGCAATATCTTGTGCAGCCAAAGCAGTCTGAACCACGAAGCTTTGAGGCTTAGGATGTTTCATGAGACAGGCCGGGTCATCAAGGGACGGACAATGTCTATGAGAAATGGAATGCTGAATAAGAGGGCCCAGATCGTGTTTGGCCCACGCCCTAAACAAGATGTCAGATAAAGCTTCTCAAGAAGGAAGCACGGACTCCTCTTCGGACTGACTCTGGTGCAAAATGACCAACAAAGGATCCCTGCACACAGCCAAAAATGGAAGTGGCATGTTCAAAATCTCAGCAACAAGCTGCAACATGTCTGCAAACGTGGAGCTTACCTCTTAAGCTAATCCAGGAGGAGATAGAAGGACCGAGGCTGGAGAGGATTCCAAACCACTTGCATTTCCCAGCTCAAAAACCCAACTGGTGTCCAAAGGATTTGGATCAGATTGGGGACCAAACGTACCCTTGCCTTCACCTCATTCACTTGGTAGAGGAGGAATAGTGGGTTGTGGGTCAACAAGGTGCACAGAATAGACGCCTGAGCCAGCTGGCTCTATAAACGCTATGTCCAATGTCGCATGGCTTCGATCATAGTCGGCATCGGAGAGTAAAGTGGTGATGCGTTGTGTGGCACAGTCAGATATCGAATGAATGGCAACGGGCATCAACAGTGGAAGCCTCGGAGGACTGTGCACCACCGGTAATGTCGGTTGTTCGAAGCCAAGCGCCGTAGGAAAGCAAACCCCGAAGGGCAGTCCACCGCCATTGATATGGAAATGACATCCGATGGCCTGACTGATGTGGAGGGTGAACCTGTGCGTGTTCTAACAGTCTTGGCCTCCTGCACCTCCTTGGGGCCTGAAAGCACTCCAGGGGAAGGTGTAGACCTGAAAATGTTGTGAAGGGAATAATATTCCCCGATCTGGGTTAGGGTCGCCCAGGCTCTAAAATATGTTGGGAGGCGCGGGGCAGACTTGTTTCCAGACTCCACAGGCAAAGTACAGGTCCAATGCGGCTCGGACAGCTGGAGTGTTTACTTACTGCGAGAGGAAGACGGCGAACGACGTCCACGGGCACAGCCCCTGGAGCAAATCAGATGACAGTCCCTGGAGTGCAAAAAGGTGATCGAGGCCTACCGGTCACCTTAGAGGGCTGTGACACTCAGACCAACAGCTTCATTCGCCGCTCCCTAAGCAACTTAGGCCAAAGCAGTTAACAGGAGTCACACTATGCCGGATCAGGTCGCTCACCCAGGCAGCCCATACAGATGGTGTGGTGGGTCTGTGGCAGACATCTGCCGACCACAGGACCCGCAAGCCTTACAGCAGAGGGCATGAAAAAGGCACACGGTTTGCCTCAACGAAAAAACGTCAAAGTCGGAAAAAACAGCCGGAGGTACCGCTTCTCTGGATCCTTGTGGAAATGGAGAAACTGATGTCAGCGCATCGCAGGGCATCTTACATGGACTCCGGTGAAGTCACTGACATGGTCAACATTGATACGGAGTCGCGCGACGCCACCTACCGACACGCAGAGGTGCTGCTGCTGAAACATTTCCAGATCCAGTATGGCGCTTGGGGAGATTTCAAAAGTTAAAAAATCTGCAGCTAGATGTTTATCAGATGCTGCAATGCGAGGTCCTGCGTCGTTGAGAATCCCGGAGGGCTTGCAATGGGAACTCCGGTGTCGGAGATGTGTTTGCGCACTCTAGGCCACACGTCTGTTGCAAGGAGCTGTGAGGGGTGAGTCTGTGTTGCACTCTAGGCCGCCAACAACAGTTTTGCGATGTGAAGGCCTGCATCAGGGAAGCTTTGCACAGGGGGCAGTTCTGATGCAGGCTGCATGGTTGATGCAGGCTGCATGGTTGATGCAGAATCCTTTGCGTCGGAAGAACCCTGCTGCAGAGGCGATGCATCAGTTCTGTTGGGTCCACAGAAGGGCTAGCAGAGGACCTTCAGGCCCACTTGCAAGGGTCCAGGACCGGGGTGGCACCACTTGGCAGGGTAAGACTCAGATGGCAGAGTCTAGGTGCTGGGTTCAAGGTTGTTGGAGCCTTCTGCCCCTGAAAGTCTAGTCACGAGGCCCACCTACTAGCCCTTGGAGTCACTACGGGGTCCTGAGTTCAAAAGATGCAGGTCCAGTCCTTCTCACCCAGGTAAGAAGGCAGGTCAGCAGTTCCTTCAGAGAAGCAGTCTAGCAGAGTGGCAGTCCTTTCAGCAGCACAGCAGTCCTTCCTCCTGGCAGAGTATCCACAATTCTAGAAGCGTACTGAGGAGTTGGTGTCAGATCCAATATGTATACCCAGTTCTGCCTTTGAAGTGGGGGAAGCTCCTCAGGGTTTCCCTTTGAAGTCCACCAGGCATTCAGCCTTCCCTGTCCTGGCTCCAGACTAACTACAGGGGGAATGCAGCCCTTTGTGTGGAGGCATGACAGCCCATTCAAGTGTAAGCAGGGCTGTGCCCACCTCCTTCCTCCCATCTTGCCAGTGATGGCCCATCCATGCCTAAGTATTTATTGTGTTTGGCTGTCTAGGAGGAATACACAAAGTCTACCTGCAACAAATACTGTCACGTGACCCAGAGACAGGTTACAGGCACTAAATGGCTAAGGCAGGGAAATGGCAACTTTATAAAAGTGGCATTTTCAAAATTGGAATTTAAAATCGTACTTTATCATAAGTCAGGATTTTTCATTACCACTCCAAAGACACCAAACATGAACTGGTTACCGGTTCCCATTTGGAAATTACAGCTTATTAAATATAATTCAGTAAATGCAATGTTATCCTATGCAGTAGTGAAAAACAAATTTAATAGTTGTTCAGTATAAGGACATGTAAAACTTACATGCCCTACTTTTTAAATACATTGCCCTGTGGGCTGTTTAGGGCCTACCCTAGTGGTGACATATGTACTAAAAAGGAAGGTTTGGGCCTGGCAAAAGGTTAGTTTTGCCAAGTCGAAATTGCAGTTTAGAACTGCACAAAGGCTGCAAATGGTAGGCCGGAGGCATGTCTAAAGGGCTACATAAGTGGTTGGCACATTAAGTGCTACAGGCCCACTAGTAGCATTTAACTTATACAGGCCCTGCGTACATGTAGCACATCTTTACTCTGGACTTAAGAATTAAAATATGCCAACTGGGTAAAAGCCAAGGTAACCATGTTTAAAATCGAGTACAAACACCTTAACACTGGTTAGCAGTGGTAAAGTGCACAAAGTCGTAAGACCGCAAAAACTAGATCAGTAAAAAATGTGGAAGGCAAAAGGTTTGGGGGAAGACCACCTTTAAGCTGATAAGTTTAACAATCAATATTCACAAACACAATAGAAAAACAAGATCTTGATTCTTGAGGGCAGTGGTGAAGCAAAAGGTAATCTATTCTTATGGCAAGAATAGCCCCATTATGCCAACTTAGAGGCAACAAAGTACAGTGAAAGCCACATTATGATGGGGAAAAACAAAAACGCCTTTTAAAGGAAAGCAAATGCTGGACTGCAGTCTATCAGAAATTAACATTATTCACATAAAGTACCCAAGGAAATTTGGATCAAATTTGTCTTTCAAAAATTTAGTACAGAGTTCTTACGAGGTATTAAAAGGTTACCATGCTAAGTTTGATGAAAATGTGCTATAAGCAGGCAGAGGGTGAACTAAACTTGTAAGTTTCTTGACAAAAGGCTACACGTGGCAGCAAATAAATTGCTTAGCTATAAAAAATCATTATGGAAAGAACACCACAACTGAGAAATAAAACCAGAGAAAAGACCGCTTTGAACCAACACATACAGAAAAAAAAAGACTAAAATTACATTTCACTATGGAAAAAGCAAAGCGGATATAATCTTGGCTCAATCCTTGAGAGGTAGTGGGTAAATATGTCAGGAGAATATAATTTTAACCTGGAAGTAACAGTACCAAATAGAAAGTAGTCAAGGTATGAGTTTTTTAGACTTCTGTAGCATGACCTAGAACAAAAACAAAGCTGCTTCAATCTAGAAAGAAGCATACTTAAGACCATATAGGGAAACAGTCACAAAGAAAAAAACATTTTCTTGCAAGCCATAAAACATCAATAAATGTATAGCTTGTACACACACACACACACACACACACACCCCTTATGGACACATACATATGTACGCCTGTAAATAATTACAACTATAGTTATTAAAATTAAGTTCTCCTGAAATGTGTGTCTATAGGCCTTTATAGGTACATATCTTTATACAGCCTTATAAATTGTAAGTATAGAAAACACATACTGATATACATATACAAACAGTGATGTGAAAGAAGTGCAAGTTACTTACCTTTGGTGGATACTCTATCTGAAGTTGCCTCACCAATCTTGCCCTACTCACTGATCAAGGATGAGCATAGTGGGCTTCTGCCATGCTGTCTTTACCATATCCAAGAGAGACTTTGAAGGCAAGTACTCAGAGGAAGTTGAAGCTGACTGCAGAACTTTTGTCAAGATGTTAGCCCTCGATTCTATCCACCACTGGCAGAGGCAATTCAAGAAGGTTGTTTGCCTTTTCCAGGACAGTGTTAAAAGAAGCCACCTCTGGGAGGGCTGGCTGTAAAGATTCACTTTCCATGCAACTGGTGAAGACAGGGTATCTTTATTGAAGAGCAACAGCAGGTACCTCCAGCTCAGTTTCACAGCTCATAAGAAAATCCAGTAACTAACAAAGCATAACATTCTAACCTAGCAACATGCTGAGAGTTCCATGACATGCAGAGAACTCCACACATCTCCCCCTCACAAATTATATTAATATAATAAATATGATACATTTAAAACATTTAATTGTCAACAGGTAATGGAGCACGACATTTACAGACATCAGTGCTCCAAGCAGACCCATCATCCAGGATGACAATGTTCTTCTTTACAGATTTCACTTGCATTGGCTTAGAGAATTTACTATCTCCCTTAATAACAATGCCACCACGTTTCACAACCACCCAATCTACAATTTCCACATCATGACTTTTCACACCCTTCCTGGCATTGCAATACTTTGCTGGGGCTAACTGGCGTTGAGCTACCCCACTTCCTACAGCATTCCGATCAACCCACACACAATCCTGGTCTTTCAACCACCCAGGTACCTCCTGAATGCCAGGTTCACGCCCTTTAAGAGAAATAAACGGTGAAACACCAGTCATAGAATGCGGTGTCACTGTGTATGACCACACAAGTTTCTTGAGTTCCTCACGCCACAGTAAACCATTCGAAAGTGACAACTGTATATTTTCCATAATCAAACAGTTGATTCTCTCAACTAAACCATTTGCTTGGGGCCTGAACATAGCAACTCTCTCATGACTGACTCCCAACTTGCATAAAAAACTTTGCATTTCTTTAGATACTAGTTGGACCCCGTTGTCCGACACCAAAACTTTCGGAATCCCTTCATTCAAGAAAACTCTTTCCATAAACGCAATTACTCTCTGCGTGTTCACGCAATCTGTGGTCTCAACTACAAACCATTTGGAATGGTAGTCAACCAAAACCATCATAAATTTATCACGTGACCCAAGTTTAGATATCGGTCCTAAAGCACAAGTTACTAACTTGTGTAACGATATATCTGTAAGAGACAGTAGTTAGTGATAGATTCCTTACCTTAGAATATCCCCAGGCGTCAGGCTGGATCCGGAAAGTTTTGCGTAGCAGTACCCTTGCGCGTCGGTAGGCGGCGTCGTGCGGCTCCGCGTCCGTCGTCGGCGTCGTGATCGCCGGGATGACGTCGCGGGCAGCACTTAGGCGCCGCCCCTGCGCGCTGACGTCAGTTCTGTACACGACTTTCCGCGCCAGGAACGCAGAGCCATGCAAGAAGCTGACACAGGTGTCTGAAAAATACTAGGGCCCTGAAAGGGATGTCCTTAACCCTAGAAATCAGTTCGCAGAACGGGGAGGATGGGTGGGCGGTAAGGAATCTATCACTAACTACTGTCTCTTACAGATATATCGTTACACAAGTTAGTAACTTGTGCATCTGAAAGAGACACGTTAGTGATAGATTCCTTACCTTAGAATAGATACCCCAGCAATACCAACCCCGGTGGTGGGTCTGCGAACAAAGATCAGACAAGGAAGTCCTGGAGGACAGAACGGCCAAAGAAGCCGTCCCTCCGGACCTGACTGTCAAGGCAGTAATGCTTAGTAAACGTGTGCAGCGAGGCCCACGTAGCTGCCTGACAGATAACCGGCAGCGGAACACCGCGGCCCAAGGCCGTGGTAGCAGCCGTTGCCCTGGTGGAATGGGCACGCAGCCCAACAGGAGGCTCCTTCTTGGCCAAAGAATAGCAGGTCTTGATGCACAAGGTAACCCAGCGGGAGACGGTCCTCTTGTGCACCGCCCGACCTTTTTGGCGCCCACGTAGCCAACAAAGAGCTGGTCATCCACCCGGAAGTGTTTTGTGCGGTCGATATAGAAGGAGAGCGCACGTTTTGGGTCCAGACGGTGGAGCCTCTCTTCCTCTCTGGAAGGATGCGGAGGCGGAAAGAAGGTGGGCAAAGTGATGGTCTGCCCAATGTGGAAAGCAGTAACCACCTTTGGCAAGAAGGACGGACGCGTCCGAAGAACAACCTTGTCTGGATGAACAGACAGAAAGGGAGGTTTGCAAGATAGAGCCTGGAGCTCACTCACCCGCCGAGCGGAGGTGATGGCCACCAGAAAGGCAGTCTTCAGAGTCAGAAGACGAAGAGGACAGTTATGCAGAGGCTCAAAGGGAGCGCACATTAAAAAGGTAAGAACCAAGTTCAAGTCCCACTGAGGCATTACAAACGGAACAGGAGGGAAGAGGTGAGTAATGCCTTTTAAGAACCTGTTAACAACAGGGGACTTGAAAAGGGAGGGCTGATCAGGGAGCCTGAGGAAGGCCGAGACAGCACAAAGATAACCCTTGATGGTACCCAGGGCAGAACCCTGTTGGGCCAGAGAGAGAAGGAACAGAAGGACCTCAGAAAGAGGGGCAGAAAGGGGATTCACAGCCTTTGCTGTGCACCACGCCACAAATTTGTTCCACCTGCAGGCGTATACCACCTTAGTGGAGGGACGCCTGGCTGCCAGAATCACATCACAAACTTCGGGAGGCAAGTCGAAAGGAATCAACTGCCGCCGCTCAATCTCCACGCAAGCAGGTGTAGACTGGACAGGTTCGGGTGGAGGACCGTCCCCTGCTGCTGCGACAGAAGATCCTCCCGAAGAGGCAGACGGATCGGGGGATCTATGCTCATATTGAGTAGCTCGGGATACCAAACTCTTCGAGCCCAGTCCGGAACCACAAGAATGACTTGGGCCCGGTCGTGCCGAATCTTCTTCAACACTCTGGGTAGAAGTGGTATAGGCGGAAAGGCGTACAACAGACCGCAACTCCACTCGCGACGAAAGCGTCGCCGAGCGAGTGCCGCCTTGGAAATTCCAACGCGCAGAACTGATGACATTGCGCGTTCTCTTCGGTGGCGAATAGATCTAACCAAGGCTCTCCCCACTGTAGAAAGAGTCCTTGCGCCACTTCCGAGTGAAGACGCCATTCGTGATCCATCATGCACCTGCGGCTGAGTTCGTCCGCCCTGGCGTTCAGAGAACCTGCCAGGTGTTGAACCATCAGGAACATGCCCTGATGTTCCAGCCATGTCCAGAGGCGCAGAGCCTCCTGACAAAGGGTCCAAGACCCCACCCCGCCCTGTTTGTTGCAGTACCACATGGCGGTGGTGTTGTCTGTGAACACCTGCACTACCTTCCCTTTGACAGAGGGAAGGAATGCCTTGAGTGCAAGCCGGATCGCCCGGAGCTCCAGAAGGTTGATATGGAGCCGGGACTCCGCCGGAGACCAGAGGCCTCTGATCTCCGCCTCTCCCATGTGACCGCCCCATCCCAGAAGGGACGCGTCCGTCACAACTGTATGCTCTGGCTGGGGAAGGGAGAGGGATCTGCCCATGACCCATTGCCGGTTCGAGAGCCACCACTGCAACTGTTTTGCAGTCCCCTCCGAGATCTGGACGTGATCGGACAGGTTGCCCTGGTGCTGCGCCCACTGGAACTTCAGGTCCCACTGCAGAGCCCGCATATGCCATCTGGCATGATTGACCAGCAGGATGCAGGAGGCCATGAGGCCCAGCAGCCTCAGGGTCATCCGTACCGAAACCCAGGATAAAGGCCGAAAGATCGGAATCATAGCCTGAATATCCCGGACTCGCCGTTCGGGAGGATAGGCCCGAAACTGCGTCGTGTCCAGAACTGCTCCGATGAAAAGGAGCTGTGGAGAAGGAATTAGATGCGACTTCGGCACATTGATGGAGAACCCCAGCGAGTGCAGGAGTTCGGCCGTAGTCTGGAGGTGGGAGACGACTGCCTGGGACGAGCCCGCCTTCAGCAGCCAGTCGTCGAGGTAGGGGAAGACTGAAACCCCTGCCCGGCGCAGATGAGCTGCGACCACCGCCATCACTTTCGTGAACACCCGAGGGGCACTTGTAAGGCCAAAGGGGAGCACGGTGAACTGAAAATGCTCGGGGCCTACCGTGAACCGAAGGTAACGCCGGTGGGCCGGCAGGACGGGGATGTGGAAATACGCGTCCTGCAAGTCCAACGCTACCAACCAGTCTCCAGGGTCGAGGGCAGTCAAGACCTGAGCTAGGGTGAGCATCTTGAACTTCTCCTTCCGGAGGAAGCGATTGACGTTCCGGAGGTCCAAGATGGGACGCATGTCCTCCTTGTCCTTTTTGGGCACCAGAAAGTAGTGGGAGTAGCAACCACGCCCTACTTCTGGGGTCGGAACATGCTCGATGGCCCTCTTGGTCAAGAGGGCCGTGACTTCCTTCCGTAGAAGCACCAAGTGATCCCCTGACATGCGGTGGAATTGAGGTGGCATGGCTGGGGGGTGGTCTCGAAGGGGAGGGAGTAGCCCCTTCGGACAATGTCCAAGACCCACCTGTCCGAGGTGATGGTGCGCCAGTGGGGAAGGTGATGGCGGACCCTGCCCCCTACTGGCGTGCCGTGCACCTGAAAGGAGGGACTAGGAGGGCTTGGAGGCCGCGGACGGGTTGGAGGTGGTGGCCTGACCCGCACGCTGGTTGCCCGATCCGCCACGGCGGAATCCACGTCCTCGGCCACGCGAAGACGCCTGCTGCGCGGGCCGGTGGCTGGGCTGCTGACGTGAAGGGCGCCCTACCGTGGCCACGATAGGGGCGAAAAGCAGAAGGTAGCGGAGGGCGTGTAGCAGAAAGGCCCAGGGACTTTGCAGTAGCCCGTGAGTCCTTAAAGCGCTCCAACGCATGGTCTGCTTTGGACCCAAAAAGACCGACTCCATCAAAGGGCATGTCCATGAGAGTATTCTGGACATCCCCTGAAAAACCAGTGGTTCTCAGCCAGGCGTGGCGCCGGAGCGCCACCGTCGTTGCAATCGACCTGCCCAGCGAGTCGGCGGTGTCAAGGCCACAACGGATAGTGTATTTGGCCGCATCCCTTCCTTCCGCAATGGCGCGGGAAAGCAGTGCCTGGACCTCCTCAGGGCACTGGGGCAAAACATCCGCCACCGAATCCCACAGGGAGTGGGTATATCGGCCCAAAAGACAAGCGGTGTTAACGGACCGCAAGCCAGCACTGGAGGAAGAAAAACCTTTCTTCCCAAACTGATCCAGGCGTTTGGATTCCCTATCCGGAGGAGCGGTAGGGAAGGCGGTTTGGGAAGCGGAGGCTTGGACAACCAAGCTCTCAGGAGTGGGGTGGACAGAAAGAAACAGGGGGTCGCCCGGAGCGGGGCGATGGCGTCGTGACACGTTCCGATCCACAGGAGCCCCTGTGTTGGGCTTGGACCAGGCGCCCAAAGAACGTCAGTGAGGGCGTCGTTAAACGGCAGCACAGTCTCCGCAGAGGAGGCTGCCGGCTGAAAGCACCTCTGTCAAGATGTTAGTCTTGACCGTCAAAGTAGGGAGCTGGAGACGTAAGGCCCCAGCAGCCCTACGCAACACCGTACCAAAATTGGCCCCCTCCTCCGTAGCCACGGGAGGAGACAGCATGCCAGTGTCAGGAGAAGTATCCAGACCACTGGCCTCCCTAGACTCTCTGTCCAGTCCTCATCATACTGACAGTTGCGTGTCAGAGGGTCATCAGACCCCTCCCAGTCCTCCTGGTCCTCCTCTGGTTCAAAATAAGGAGGAGGAGGGACATTTGGGACCCAAGGTCCCATCGGCGCCGGAGCCGGCGTCGAGCGACGTCGCTCCGGGTCCATGTCCGGAGCCGGAAGGAACTGGGGACGACGCCGCCCGGAGCCCAGGGCGGCGTCGAGAACGGCACCGGAGACATCGGCGCCGGCGTCGTGAGGTCGACCGGCGTCGATGGGGGTTGTGGAGCCGGGATCGAGGCCGGGGCCGAAGCCGGAGCCGGGATCGAGGCTGGAGGCTCGGGCGACGCCGGGGCCGGCGACGCCGGAGCAACCCCATCAGGGCCCGCGGGGCCCGAAGGCGCACCGGAGGGGCCTGAAGGCCCGAAGAGGCGGGCCATGGCCGACAGGAACTCCTGTACCTTGGCCGGATCCGCCCCCGAACCCGGGAAGGGCGGGTATGACGGGGGCGACTCCACAGGCAAGTCCGGGGCCGCGGGGCGGGGACGGTGCCGGGAGGGGCCTCAGCCGAGTCGCGAGACCGGCGAGGCGAAGTCCGAGAGCGACGATGCTTCTTGGACTTCTTGTGCTTAGACTTACCGGACGAAGAAGTCGACGACCGGTGTGCACTCCGCGAGCGACCCCTGGACCTCTCACGCGACCGGGGCTTCCGCGGAGCCGAGATGCCGGGCCTCGAGGAGCTTTCGAGACCGCTCTCGCAAAGCTTTCGGGTTGAGGGCCTGGCATTCGGGACAAGACTCGGTGTCGTGGCCTCGGCCGAGGCAGAAGAGACACTCCCAATGCGGGTCGGTGACGGACATCATCCGCGCACAGGCGCCGCATCGCTTGAAGCCGGGCATCCCTACGACACCTTAAAGTTGGAAAAACCAGTGAAAAAATCACCAAAAAGTATGGTCAAAAATTGACCAGGGCACTGCTCTTCCCGGATCTGCGCTTGCTGGCGCGGAAAAAGAAGAACTGACGTCAGCGCGCAGGGGCGGCGCCTAAGTCCTGCCCGCGACGTCATCCCGGCGATCACGACGCCGACGACGGACGCGGAGCCGCACGACGCCGCCTACCGACGCGCAAGGGTACTGCTACGCAAAACTTTCCGGATCCAGCCTGACGCCTGGGGATATTCTAAGGTAAGGAATCTATCACTAACGTGTCTCTTTCAGATAAATCAATTGCAACTCTTTCCCACGGACGCTTGGGAAATGATACACACTCTAAAGGAGGTTGTCTAACAACTTTAGATTTGTCGGCTTGGGCACATGCATGACAATCTTTCACAACATCCTCAATATCACTGTCCACGTCAGGCCACCAATACGCTGGTCGGACTCTCATTTTGGTCATGTTCCTTCCCAAGTGCCCCTCATGGGCGATGATCACAATTTTCCCTCTCAATCCAACCGGTGGTACAAACTGACACCTTCTCATTAATTTTCCATCACATACACTCAACTCACTTTCTACATGATGGTAACTTCTAAAACGAATATCCTGCTTGACACTTTCACTCCATCCCATGGAGACACACCTAACTACACACTGCAAAATCTCATCGTTCGACACGGCATCCATCCATTCTTGCTTGGAGAAGGCAGCTTCCTCACCATTGCAGTTAGTGTTAAACACTTCCTCAACTACATCATCTATATCTGAGACAACTTCATCAATTGGCATCCTTGATAAATAATCTGCCACTACATTTTTTAATCCTTTCACATATTTAACAACAAAGTTGTATTCGAGTACCGACAACATCCACCTGGAGATTCTTGGAGTGACACTACCTTCAAGCCCTCTTCCCCCTTTGAATAAGTGAACTAAGGGTTTGTGATCTGTACGAACCGTAAATGGTAATCCCCACACAACATATTTAAAGTGCTTTACGCCCCAACAACACACTAAGGCCTCCTTCTCTATTACTGAATATGTCAGCTCAGCATCCCGTAACCTCCTCAATGCAAACCCAATAACTTTCTCCACACCATCACTCATCTGCGTTAAAACTGCACCAATCCCAATTGCACTTGCATCAGTTGTAACAATAGTTTTAGCCTTGATATTAAAATGTCCAAGAGTAGGAGCATTCATAATACTTTTTTTATCATCTTAAATGCATGATCGCAATTAGCATTCCATTCAAATATGATCCTTTTTTCATTTGCACTCTTAAGAGTTCCACTATTTCAGTGAATCCTTTTACAAATTTCGAGCAGTACTCTGCCAGACCTAAAAATGACTTTAATTGGTCTTTATTCTATGGGGCTGGGGCATCCTTGATAGCTGAAAATACTTTTCTTAGGTTTGATGCCATCTTTACATATCTCGTGTCCTAGATACGTTACATAACTTTTTTTTAGTTGACACTTCATTTTTTATAGTAAGCCCGTTAGTTTGCAATCTTTTGAGAACTTCATCCATTACCAAATCATGTTCATTGTCCTTCCCCACAATCAAGACATCTTGAAAACACAAGACGTTTTTCATGTCCCCGAAAATTCTCTGCATCACCCTTTGAAACACCGCTGAGGCAGATGCCAAACCGAAAGGCATTCTGCAATAGCGAAATGCACCCAGCGGCGTGACAAAGGAGGGGAGGTGTCTTGAAGCTACATCTAAATCAATCTGATGATATGCTGCAGACATATCCATTACGCTAAAGACAGTACCCCCGCCCATTGCTGTCAACATCTCCGAGATGTTGGGCAAAGGTTGCCTGTCCACCCAAATGTTTTTATTTAAGTCGCGTAAGTCCACACACAAACTAATTTTCTTACCCCCATCCTTGGGTGCGACGACAATGGGGGACAACCACTCCGAGGCCTCAATAGGTTCTATGATGTTTTGTGCAAGTAATTTCTCAAGTTCATTTTTCAAGGGATCTCTCATCAAATATGGCAAACTCCTCACCTTTTTGCATTTTTAAAAAAAATAATCTTGTGAGAAAAATCCTTAAGTTTCCCTAGCTCTTCAGAAAAGACCTGTGGGTATCTTTCTATCAAACTCGACTGATACGTTCCATCAATCTCATGTATTACAGTGGAAATAACAGGCTCTCTTGCATTGGGATTCAGAATTATATTTAGATCTTTTTGGTGTCGCCACCTAGCAAGTTGGAACCTTGCTTAGTCAAATACACTCTACCATACACCCTTTTTCCACTAAACAAAATCACCATCCATTTCAACCCCAAAATATCAATCGTTTTTCCACCATACCCCACAGCCTTAATATCAGGCTTGTCCCAAGATTTGACATCTGCTTCATGTTCCCAGATTTTCGAATACATATCCATAGACAACAGTGTATATAAACTACCTGAATCCACTAACATAGTAACGTTATGTCCATCCAAATTTATAACACAATGAGGCTTACTCAACAACGATGTACTTTCTTTAACAATCACATTCTAAAATGGTATGATCATGATCTAATTCGAGATCCAATCCATCAACACATAACAAACGCCTGAACATTCTCACATCATCTACTTATCGTATT
Organism: Calotriton arnoldi; assembly: GCA_963921515.1. Classification (NCBI taxonomy): domain Eukaryota; kingdom Metazoa; phylum Chordata; class Amphibia; order Caudata; family Salamandridae; genus Calotriton; species Calotriton arnoldi. The sequence goes on from CAWUFW010003011.1 coordinate 1,223,732, forward strand.
TGAGTTTTTGTCCTACACACTTTGGCTAGATGTCCCCTCTTCCCACAAGCTCTACACAACGCATTCCTGCCCATACATCTAGGACTAGAAGCTATGTGCCCAGGAGCACCACAGTGATAACATTTAATATTTCTCCAACCAGTTCCTGAAACAGCAATGTTTGCATGAGCAGTATCATTAAACTTGCTAGGGAGTTTATTGGAAGCAGCAATATTTGCACGAGCAGTATCGTTAAATTTGTTAGGGACCTTATTGGTACATTTTGTAGATGAATTTGTTACTTTGGTTTCATCCACACATCCTGCTTGTGTTTCTGCACTTTGGACAACTTGTTCCTTGGACATCGTGGGATTGCTACAACTTTCCATCTCCTTTATCCATAAATCAGTATGCTCCAGACCCTTAGCTATTTGAATTGCTTCCTCTAAAGTTGGGTCTTTAGTGAGCAATTTCTCTTGCACTCTTATTATTGGTACACCTCACAATTTGGTCACGTATGAGGGAATCCGCTAAACCCTCAAAGCAACAAGTCAGTGAAAGATCACGTAACGCAGCAACATAAGTTGCAACATCCTCATCAATTTTTTGTTTACGACAAAAGAACATGTCTTTCTAATACAACATTGACTTTAGTAGTGAATCTGAAATCCAGCATTTGCATAGTCATTTCATACACATTGCTAGATTGACCATCCCCCATTCCTAAGGAAATTTCAGGAAGATCCTCGTATAAGCGCCGCCCTTCAACCCCTAAATGGTGAAGTAGAATCGCTTGCCTACGCACAGGACCATACTTATCTGCGCCTGTGGCAAGAAGGTAAGTTAAAAATAACTTCTTCCAATCTTTCCAGAGAACAGCAGGTTCACCTGGAGTAGGAAGGAAAGTAGGTGGTGCAGATAACCCTTGATCTGCCATGTCAAACACAGATAGAAGTAAAATATAGTACAATTAAAATGCAACTGAATAGTCCCACCTGTAAGAAAGGCAAACGTTAAATAAAATAACAAACTAAGATAACAAATCAAAATAAGAACTATAAAATAACAAACCAAGTTGTTCTTTGACGATTGCTTGAAGAGATGTTTTATCCAGTTCTTATTAAAATTGTTAATTCAATATGTTGTTTTATTGGCACAATCCAGTGTTGTCTATCCGATGTGTTGAATCCGAATTTTCTCCGTTGAATGAAACTATGATCTCTGTTGAAAGGAGAACGGCGTGCCTCAATGTAAGATAAGGGAATTCTTCCCAATATTTCAAAATGGCCGCTAGAACGTGAAGTTTACGTCTATTTTCTAAGGGATGTTTTCTTTCAATTAGACCGTTGGCAGACTCTTAACTCCGTCCCTCGCAGCAATTGACCCCACAGTTGAAGCTGTTTACGTTCAATTAGACCTTTGATAAACTTTTATCCTTATAATACTTAAAGCAACCAGGAAGGCACACGCAAAATAATTCAAATGCTTTAACGTTGGTAAAGAACGGCTCATGTAAGGCAAGTCAGCACAGTACACACACTAAAAGCGGTAACACTGTTATATCTCAGATACAGTCTTGTAAACAGAATTGCTGCATCTCTAAAGTTTCCAAGAACTTCCAATCCGCAATTTCCACACAGTAGTGCTGAAAGTGGCACAGAGTTCAAAATGTAAATCTTGTCCAGATAGTCATTCCGATTCCCTTTCAATTAAAAATAACAAGTAGGCAGTTGAGGAAGGAAATTTCAGTACTCACATTGAAGTAATAGTAATTGGTCCTTAATAGTATATTCATCCAGGGGTGGAGGTACAGGTCATCTGCCCCCTGCGCAGACCAACTCGTCGCCAATGTAAAGATCCACTTTCCACGCAATTGGTAAAGACAGGGTATCTTTATTGAAGAGCAACAGCAGGTACCTCCAGCTCAGCTTCACAGCTCATAAGAAAATCCAGTAACTAACAAAGCATAACATTCTAACCTAGCAACATGCTGTGAGTTCCATGACATGCAGAGAACTCCACACTGGCCCTGGCGGACATACCATGTCAGTTTCAGGGAGACGCATCTACACCAGGGTCTTCAACCTTTTTGTTAATAAGTGCTACTTATGGTAAATGAATATCATCCCGAGCTACCACTATTAGTGATGTAATAGTGACCACCCCTTCCAAGATGGTCACCAGTGATCACATCAGGCAGGTTTGCCAGCAGTAAAGGAAAAAAGCATCATCAGTATGGAATACGTAAAAATGAGTAATACAAAGCAGTCATAACTCCAATGCGTGTGGCACCAAGTTAATATCAGCAATAAGTGTCTCCAACGCCGTATGATTTATCACTCAAGTAATAGCTTTAAATACATTTTAGAAATTCAATCTTAGAAGTTCTGAAAATACACAAATTTTCGTTTCGAATACACACTTTTTAATTTTGATCAATACATGTTAATTCAAACAACCAAAAGCTTCTATAGTAGTAGGCCGGGCTGCACAAAGGAGAGCTACTTCTTGCTACCGAATCACTGGTAGCTCACGAGCTACTCTGAGACGCCTGGTCTAGACCCCTTGCATTTTCCAGGACTAGTCTACATTATCAGAAGAGGGTAGTTGCAACAACTTGGCTGCCTCGGTGCAGTCATCTAACTCATGAAGTGTTGATTCTAGCATTTGATTGGTGTCTTAGTCAGAGGCAACCATATCCTCCATCATCTGCCAATACATTTGGCAAGAATAGGTGTCATGCTCAAGGTTCTGTCTGTATCTACCCTCTTCCACTATCCTCTGGGCTTCCCTTCTAGTCTAGACCTTATTTGCATTGCCTTTGACTTAGAGGAAGCCAGCTCTGCAGGCACGCCCAGGGTTGAAGTCTGTGGGGCGGATATCGGTATTGTTGGAGAGGTCACTGAAAAGTCTTCATATAGAAGACTCCAGTCAGCACCAGAGAGGTACCTGAGGAACAGGGAGGTTGAGTGGCTCCAATGGAGGACCTGCCAGAGGGGATCCAAGCAGCTCTCTAAATGGTGCTATGGGCCCAGAGGCGTACCAGGAAGGACCGCAGTAAGATGGATTATGACAAGGAGAAAGGCGGGCGTATAAGTCCTCAGCACCAGAACATCTGGGTAACCCAGCGTATGCAGAACTTATGGTGGGGAGGCAGTGGTGTTGGAAGAGCCAAGGAGTTGGCAACACCCCTGGAGGTGTTCACTCAGGCTGGGTGATATCAACCAAGTGCAGCTCAAAGACTCCACCAGAGGCGGAGAGCATGGAGGTGATCTTGAACAGTACAAAGGTGAGTCGTCACACTTCCTGTTTTCTCCCTTGAGGTCTTGATTAACGAGGTGTGCGACCAGCGTAGAGCCCAATGCGGCCCTCAAGAATGTTTGGCCTCATCTTTTATGGCTTTGGGGTACATGAGCCTATACTTGTTGCACAACCTCAAATCATGCTTCAACTTCAGACACCATAACCTGACATCTTGCAGGTAAACTGGATTTCTCGGAGTGTACATTACTATGCACTGCAATGGATACAATTTTAAGAAAGCCACTGGATAAAGATGAAGAAATTATTGTGGGGAGCAGCTCCAAATCTGTGAAGGGCAAGGAGAAAGGAACTGGTGTCAGTGTGCCAGGGTGAGTGCAATATCCAGTGACTATATTACTGCTACTGGCATCAACAAGGAGTCAACACTCCCAACAAGCACATTATGGAAAACATTTCTGGATCCAATCTGGAATGTGGGGGTATTCAACAGGCGAATAATCTGCAGTTCCAGAAGTATCCATCAGAAATGAGGTTTTTGCTGCTGTGGAGACACGACAGATGTCTAGAAAACAGATGACTGTAGACCTTCAATCAGTGATACTGCTGATTGAAATTTGGGGAAGCCAAGCCAAGAGCCCACAGTGCGACTTTATGCTCCTTAAATTTTACCAATTAATCTGCTTTTCTACATAAAGACTTCTATCAAAAGGTACATCAATTGGGCTTGCACATCCCCCAGAAAAGAACAGATAGATGCATGAACATATTTTTCAATAAACTGGAGTCCATCTAACATCCAGTGGTATCGACAGCATAAAGAACTGCTATGTTGAACTTTTTTGAAGCTACAATTCCATTAGTAATGAAATAAAAAAAAATACTGTTGAAATGACCATCAACTTTTTCATAATCAATGCAGCTGCTTCACAAAGAGCAATATTGTAGTATGCCAACAAGTGTTTAGAAGATTTAATGACAACTGCTTGAGGCAAAATATTCATCGAAGGAATACAACCTCTTGGACTCCCTTTTAAGTAGGTCTATCAGAAACAAACACTGCCTGCCCTTGATCATTGAAACTGATGCAATCACTCTGAGTCAGATGGTTCAACAAGAAAGTATACACCAAAGCCTTTATTTTCTCGTTAACTACCTTGAGACCGTCAGGTAGACAAACTTTTCCCCAAACCTCAAGACAAGGACTCATTAAAAGGTAAAATTGCATTCACCAATTGTGCATAAGTAAATTTCTCTAATAAACAAAAGTATCAGGTCTTCCATAAGCAAAGGGATATTGAAAAACTCAGCCACCTTTACCAAATGCAATGAATTGGAACCTATCTGGCGAAAGACTCATCGGATGGCTGAAAAGGTGCTCTGAAGACGTGATTTGTGGCTAGCATTTTGATTTTTCCATTGTTTTCCTAATGACAGACTGACAAAGAAGTCGGAACTGAAGTCACTAGATTCATACACAAAGTAGAGATCGGCCCACAAGGTATTAAAGTTATAGCTGGAGTAGAAGTCCAAGCCTTAGCCCAAGCAGAGAATGACCTATAAGTCAAAAACTCAAAATGAGGATGCAGATCTGTAATGGACATGGGCTTCCTGCAAGACTACCACTGCTTGAAGGCAAAAAATATTTTAGTGGAGACATTCCTAAAAAAAAAAAAATGTAAACTGAATACATGGGTCAAGCTCTGGAATTGTGGTGTCGTTACAGAAAGACAGGTATCGATGTGACAGGTGTTCGGTTTGGACAGGGCCAGACTAGGAACCAAAAGCAGACTTGGCAAGGTTGCCAGACTAGACCCCATCCTGCATGTACCAAATGAGCACAGTGTTTTCCTGGTGAACTGGCATGATGGGGTCCGGTTTCAAACAGGTGGGGGCCAGTTTTGTTGATGGGGACTGGGCAACTGTGTTCCTGCCTACAGGAGACATGAACCACCCAAATGCAAAAACAGATTGTTCTAAAGCATGCTTACAAGCCACTTGTTTTGGATTTTTTTTTTTTTCCTTCATCAGCGTTGCAGGTAGGAACATGGTCAGCTGGTCGCCACAAAAAACTAGCCCCCAGCAGCAGTGAAGTTTTTCCCCACCCAGCCAGCAAATTGGAATAAACTGATCTTTGGTAGCTCCAATCAAGTCCTGGTTTTATTTATATAACCTACTATAACGCCACAATCAGAGTTGAAGCGGACTGAGACATTGAGCAGCGCCCACCTGCTACCAGCTTGTGGCAAAACAGATGAAAGATCCTGGATCCAGTTGAGGGGGGGAGAGATTCCTCGTATGGAGTCTAGGGGAGCATCCAACCACTAGAAATTAATACCACAGCTTCGCACTACAATTCTATTTTGAAATGTTACAGTAAGTCTCCTTCCAAACAGTAGATCATAGCATGTGGCAGTGTTGTCTTCAATTGCCAGTGTTATGTTGACACTTGAAATGACGCATTGAAAGCCTGGTGATCAACAGCTGTTATTGGGTGGAAAAGATCCACAAATGAACATCAGACCTTAGGAGTGGCGCTGAGCTGTAACAGCATGGGTGACTCAGATTCCCTGCAGGGAAAACATCTTCAGCTTGAACTTTGAGCTGGATTCAATATTTATGCTTGTCCCAAGCATACAATGTTATATAGGCATTGTATTGGAGAAAACAATCACAAAGGTAACATTACACAAGTTAAAAAGTGTTTGTTTCCTGTTATTAGCTCATAATAGGGTAACCAGATAAGCCTTCATTTATGAAAGATTGGTCAATTTCAATTAGTAGTTCTTACAATTTACTTAAATGTTCATGATAGGTTTGCACACAGGTAATTTATATCTTTGAGAAATTACTAATGTTCTGTTTCACTAATGACGGTTAAAGAATGGTAATGCACCAATCATGTGGACCAGTGGTTCGTAACTTTATGACTTCTGTAAACAAGCATTCAAACAAATGTTGTATTTTAAATTCAAAAACAAAAAAATATTTTTCCATTTTAAAGGGAAGGTTGGGTCTTTTCTAAATTCAACTGAGGCCACCGATCATCCGTACTTTATTCTGTTTGATGCATTTGCACTGCTCCTACGGATCAATCTTAAGGCACCAATTTTAAATTCTCACTTTTATGGAATGTTAACATTTTCAGCTCTACTTCTTTACTTGCATACACTTTATTAATCTGTTAATATTTCATCAGATTAAGAACCGCTGTAGTGGACAATTCACACGCAGATTTATTGTTGCATCATTTAAGTAGATTTTACTGGATGTACTGCCTTGCCAACCATGGCTATTTTCTCATTTCCTTATACATATGTATTTCCATGAACAACTTTGGAAATCTGGTAAAGTCACTTTACACCACTGTCTACTGCAACAGTATCAGCCCTCCAGGGCTTAGCATATTTGGAAGAGAACCTGGATATCAGGCCCTGAAAGAAATGTCATTAAAGTTTTCAGTGCAAACACTACTACAGGTAAATAGGAAACCTATGGAAATTTCTTATTTGCAGACACTAATCAGTGATAAGAGGATGGACATATTAAACGATAGCCTGATTGCAATAATCAAAACAATTAGAACTGCAGATGATTCCAATCATACATATCATGAGTTGGTATGTGATGGCTATGTACTGCAGCTCCAAGTTTAAAAGCACAGATCCAAGTAGTGATGCCCAACAGTAAACGATCAAAATGCCTTTATGTAAACTTGGTAAGCTCCAACACTAAAAATATGCAGGAAATTAAAACCGGCAAAAACTGAAGGTAGAGAGTTCAGTGGGAGGAGTTTCATAAATCAAATTCAAGTCATTGGTGAAATTATATCCCCTAAAGGGTTCACTCATTGAGACAGACCCAGCAGCAAAGGCAGCATTACCAGCACAAGTGGCAGACATGAGGAAGAGAGATCCCCGAATTAGCAGGCAAACCTCCCCTGCAAACAACAAGCAATGACTAATTCCAGATAGTGAAGATTGTACTTCGCAGTGCCACTGGAAAGGCATTCAACTTTGTCTGCAGACCGATGTTTCTGCCACCAGGAAAAGAGTTTTTAGAGTTAGATAATTTGTGACTGACAAGGCACAGCTTTTCACCTAGACAATACCAGATTACATACCCACTGAGCAGTGATTTAAAACAAGCTGCAGTAAGAGTGTGTGTTGGTACAGAAATGTTCACAGCATGGTAAACGAGAATTTGTCCCTGCCATGAGTGCCCAACTGCATGTGAAACTGGTATCCTACCCTTTTGTTTAGCTCTAGTGTGCAGTTAATCTAGTAAAGGCCTTTACCTGGTAATGCAAAGTCAAGAACCCACTCTCTGACTTGGTGGAGCATGCAAAGTGTGATCTGAGAGTGGACATATCAGACTGTTTCCTCTGTCAGAACAATCTATTGACCTGTGTAAGGTTTCTTTGTTACATGAAACTCGAGAACCGTGTGTAAACATCCTATCTGCATGCTGAGTAAAGGTGTGTGCAGTAAACGTGTAGCACGTTTGATAGTTGGACTCTGTTGAGTGAGATTTATTTTGTCTGCCCCTGGTTTCGCATGCTACAGGATGAAGGTTGAGGAGAGCTTCCCAAGACAGTGTAAGATTATAAATGCATTCCTGTGGCTGGCGTGTAGATACTGAAGTGAAAGATGGTGGCAATAGCTATTCCCTTAGAAATTCAATGAGGGCTTTTTAAGCAGAATCCTGCTGATTTGTTTTTCCTAAACACTGTCATTTGGCAGACAATATGGGTGAGGGCTGGGACTGAGGTTTGTGGTTTTAGGGGAGGACGATTCTAGGCAGGGCCTCCTTTTTCATTTACCACATCGCTGCTTAAGCAAGACTGATGACAGCAGGTGGAGCGATCCCACTTCGTGGCACAGATGTTCTTGACACCTGCTTGGAGCCGGCCCCCATTGCTACCTACTGGAAGAGCCATCATTTAGCACAAATACTGTGTCTGAGGAACATACAGAAAAGGACATTTGAAAATGAACCAACCTAAAACTGTTTCTCAAGCCTTAGACAGTGGATCCATATCCACTGTCTGGAAAAAGGTAAATAAATGTGAAATCCAAAACCCTTCACTTTCTACCACTCAATTTTTTCTTGACCAAGGAATGGAGTGCTCCAAGCAGATCAGGGCTAGTATCTGCTTGACAGCCAATCTGAATGAGGTGAGGGTAATACCATCTGAAGACTTAACTTTCAGGTGCAGGAGCGGAGGGTCTGATTAGTGCCCAGAAGCTCCCTGACTGCTGGGGGTGGGATGGGAGGAGTGTGTCTGGTGCTGCACAACAGGACACTGTAAAGCAGAAGACCAGCATGTTCCAATCCAGGGGTGCGCCGAGAGAAAGGGGACCAAAGAGTGAAGTCAGGAGCAATCAGTGCTGTGAGCCCCCCACCCCCATCTGGCAGTATCAGTGTGGAATGAGGCAAGACGTTTGCAAGAAGAAGCATCAGTGGTTGACCGGAAATCCATGAGCCTAAGAGATTGGAGCTGCCACTACCGAACTTAAAACTCCCACTGGCCTTGCGGCCACGACTGCTGAAGACACCACTAAACTGCCATAACGGTCCACCCCCTGACCAGAAAGCCATGTTAAATGCATCCAGCAGTCCATGTTCCTACCAGAGGTCATTGCAGCAACCTACATAGGTGAAGCGGTCACTGCCAGGTTGGCTAAGCTAACCACACGACTAGAACTACAACCAGGAGAGACTAGAATGCACAGTTCAGTTAACTACGTGGACTTAAAATATTTTGCCAAGTAAACAAAGATTAAATAGATGTTGAATTGAGTTGTACATTTGATCAGTGGGGTATCTGAATTAATCAGCCACCGTACACTGGGGACTGTAGTTGACTGAAATCACAGCGGGAAGACAGTACCTGAAAGGGGATGTAGTTCCTTACAGAACACCGTAGCAGACTACAACCCTGAAATTGCATTCATACTAAATGTGTTTTGTTGTGAGATTAAAGTATTTCTTTTAACTAAATGATATGAACGGGGCAATACTTTGTGCTATTAGAGTGTTGATGTATGAGCTCTGCCGCCTGAGAAACTTTGGACTGCTTGCCGTCGATACTCCGAGTTCCCAGTGGAAAAAGGGGTGAACTTGGACCAATTTGCAGAGTCATAGTATGACAGATCTTATATCACCAGGGGGACACAACATCAACCCCCCACAGCTGGTACCCAGAGGCCTCTTTCTGCCCTGTGTCATCTCCAAAACAGGTTCAACAGTGGGAGGCGGCTTGCTGCACATTAAATCCATCAAAAACCACCAAAAGGATATCAAAATTAGGATAGCTTAATGTCCTCAAAAAAGGAAGGAAAGCCCCACCAAATAATCGAATTCTAGACACCTCAAAAACTTTGTTGAAAAGCTGCAAAGAAATACAAGAGCTTCAGACCAGATCAAGGTCTTAATGCACAAGTTACTAACTTGTGTAACGATATATCTGTAAGAGACAGTAGTTAGTGATAGATTCCTTACCTTAGAATATCCCCAGGCGTCAGGCTGGATCCGGAAAGTTTTGCGTAGCAGTACCCTTGCGCGTCGGTAGGCGGCGTCGTGCGGCTCCGCGTCCGTCGTCGGCGTCGTGATCGCCGGGATGACGTCGCGGGCAGCACTTAGGCGCCGCCCCTGCGCGCTGACGTCAGTTCTGTACACGACTTTCCGCGCCAGGAACGCAGAGCCATGCAAGAAGCTGACACAGGTGTCTGAAAAATACTAGGGCCCTGAAAGGGATGTCCTTAACCCTAGAAATCAGTTCGCAGAACGGGGAGGATGGGTGGGCGGTAAGGAATCTATCACTAACTACTGTCTCTTACAGATATATCGTTACACAAGTTAGTAACTTGTGCATCTGAAAGAGACACGTTAGTGATAGATTCCTTACCTTAGAATAGATACCCCAGCAATACCAACCCCGGTGGTGGGTCTGCGAACAAAGATCAGACAAGGAAGTCCTGGAGGACAGAACGGCCAAAGAAGCCGTCCCTCCGGACCTGACTGTCAAGGCAGTAATGCTTAGTAAACGTGTGCAGCGAGGCCCACGTAGCTGCCTGACAGATAACCGGCAGCGGAACACCGCGGCCCAAGGCCGTGGTAGCAGCCGTTGCCCTGGTGGAATGGGCACGCAGCCCAACAGGAGGCTCCTTCTTGGCCAAAGAATAGCAGGTCTTGATGCACAAGGTAACCCAGCGGGAGACGGTCCTCTTGTGCACCGCCCGACCTTTTGGCGCCCACGTAGCCAACAAAGAGCTGGTCATCCACCCGGAAGTGTTTTGTGCGGTCGATATAGAAGGAGAGCGCACGTTTTGGGTCCAGACGGTGGAGCCTCTCTTCCTCTCTGGAAGGATGCGGAGGCGGAAAGAAGGTGGGCAAAGTGATGGTCTGCCCAATGTGGAAAGCAGTAACCACCTTTGGCAAGAAGGACGGACGCGTCCGAAGAACAACCTTGTCTGGATGAACAGACAGAAAGGGAGGTTTGCAAGATAGAGCCTGGAGCTCACTCACCCGCCGAGCGGAGGTGATGGCCACCAGAAAGGCAGTCTTCAGAGTCAGAAGACGAAGAGGACAGTTATGCAGAGGCTCAAAGGGAGCGCACATTAAAAAGGTAAGAACCAAGTTCAAGTCCCACTGAGGCATTACAAACGGAACAGGAGGGAAGAGGTGAGTAATGCCTTTTAAGAACCTGTTAACAACAGGGGACTTGAAAAGGGAGGGCTGATCAGGGAGCCTGAGGAAGGCCGAGACAGCACAAAGATAACCCTTGATGGTACCCAGGGCAGAACCCTGTTGGGCCAGAGAGAGAAGGAACAGAAGGACCTCAGAAAGAGGGGCAGAAAGGGGATTCACAGCCTTTGCTGTGCACCACGCCACAAATTTGTTCCACCTGCAGGCGTATACCACCTTAGTGGAGGGACGCCTGGCTGCCAGAATCACATCACAAACTTCGGGAGGCAAGTCGAAAGGAATCAACTGCCGCCGCTCAATCTCCACGCAAGCAGGTGTAGACTGGACAGGTTCGGGTGGAGGACCGTCCCCTGCTGCTGCGACAGAAGATCCTCCCGAAGAGGCAGACGGATCGGGGGATCTATGCTCATATTGAGTAGCTCGGGATACCAAACTCTTCGAGCCCAGTCCGGAACCACAAGAATGACTTGGGCCCGGTCGTGCCGAATCTTCTTCAACACTCTGGGTAGAAGTGGTATAGGCGGAAAGGCGTACAACAGACCGCAACTCCACTCGCGACGAAAGCGTCGCCGAGCGAGTGCCGCCTTGGAAATTCCAACGCGCAGAACTGATGACATTGCGCGTTCTCTTCGGTGGCGAATAGATCTAACCAAGGCTCTCCCCACTGTAGAAAGAGTCCTTGCGCCACTTCCGAGTGAAGACGCCATTCGTGATCCATCATGCACCTGCGGCTGAGTTCGTCCGCCCTGGCGTTCAGAGAACCTGCCAGGTGTTGAACCATCAGGAACATGCCCTGATGTTCCAGCCATGTCCAGAGGCGCAGAGCCTCCTGACAAAGGGTCCAAGACCCCACCCCGCCCCTGTTTGTTGCAGTACCACATGGCGGTGGTGTTGTCTGTGAACACCTGCACTACCTTCCCTTTGACAGAGGGAAGGAATGCCTTGAGTGCAAGCCGGATCGCCCGGAGCTCCAGAAGGTTGATATGGAGCCGGGACTCCGCCCGGAGACCAGAGGCCTCTGATCTCCGCCTCTCCCATGTGACCGCCCCATCCCAGAAGGGACGCGTCCGTCACAACTGTATGCTCTGGCTGGGGAAGGGAGAGGGATCTGCCCATGACCCATTGCCGGTTCGAGAGCCACCACTGCAACTGTTTTGCAGTCCCCTCCGAGATCTGGACGTGATCGGACAGGTTGCCCTGGTGCTGCGCCCACTGGAACTTCAGGTCCCACTGCAGAGCCCGCATATGCCATCTGGCATGATTGACCAGCAGGATGCAGGAGGCCATGAGGCCCAGCAGCCTCAGGGTCATCCGTACCGAAACCCAGGATAAAGGCCGAAAGATCGGAATCATAGCCTGAATATCCCGGACTCGCCGTTCGGGAGGATAGGCCCGAAACTGCGTCGTGTCCAGAACTGCTCCGATGAAAAGGAGCTGTGGAGAAGGAATTAGATGCGACTTCGGCACATTGATGGAGAACCCCAGCGAGTGCAGGAGTTCGGCCGTAGTCTGGAGGTGGGAGACGACTGCCTGGGACGAGCCCGCCTTCAGCAGCCAGTCGTCGAGGTAGGGGAAGACTGAAACCCCTGCCCGGCGCAGATGAGCTGCGACCACCGCCATCACTTTCGTGAACACCCGAGGGGCACTTGTAAGGCCAAAGGGGAGCACGGTGAACTGAAAATGCTCGGGGCCTACCGTGAACCGAAGGTAACGCCGGTGGGCCGGCAGGACGGGGATGTGGAAATACGCGTCCTGCAAGTCCAACGCTACCAACCAGTCTCCAGGGTCGAGGGCAGTCAAGACCTGAGCTAGGGTGAGCATCTTGAACTTCTCCTTCCGGAGGAAGCGATTGACGTTCCGGAGGTCCAAGATAGGACGCATGTCCTCCTTGTCCTTTTGGGCACCAGAAAGTAGTGGGAGTAGCAACCACGCCCTACTTCTGGGGTCGGAACATGCTCGATGGCCCTCTTGGTCAAGAGGGCCGTGACTTCCTTCCGTAGAAGCACCAAGTGATCCCCTGACATGCGGTGGAATTGAGGTGGCATGGCTGGGGGTGGTCTCGAAGGGGAGGGAGTAGCCCTTCGGACAATGTCCAAGACCCACCTGTCCGAGGTGATGGTGCGCCAGTGGGGAAGGTGATGGCGGACCCTGCCCTCTACTGGCGTGCCGTGCACCTGAAAGGAGGGACTAGGAGGGCTTGGAGGCCGCGGACGGGTTGGAGGTGGTGGCCTGACCCGCACGCTGGTTGCCCGATCCGCCACGGCGGAATCCACGTCCTCGGCCACGCGAAGACGCCTGCTGCGCGGGCCGGTGGCTGGGCTGCTGACGTGAAGGGGCGCCCCTACCGTGGCCACGATAGGGGCGAAAAGCAGAAGGTAGCGGAGGGCGTGTAGCAGAAAGGCCCAGGGACTTTGCAGTAGCCCGTGAGTCCTTAAAGCGCTCCAACGCATGGTCTGATTTGGACCCAAAAAGACCGACTCCATCAAAGGGCATGTCCATGAGAGTATTCTGGACATCCCCTGAAAAACCAGTGGTTCTCAGCCAGGCGTGGCGCCGGAGCGCCACCGTCGTTGCAATCGACCTGCCCAGCGAGTCGGCGGTGTCAAGGCCACAACGGATAGTGTATTTGGCCGCATCCCTTCCTTCCGCAATGGCGCGGAAAGCAGTGCCTGGACCTCCTCAGGGCACTGGGGCAAAACATCCGCCACCGAATCCCACAGGAGTGGGTATATCGGCCCAAAAGACAAGCGGTGTTAACGGACCGCAAGCCAGCACTGGAGGAAGAAAAACCTTTCTTCCCAAACTGATCCAGGCGTTTGGATTCCCTATCCGGAGGAGCGGTAGGGAAGGCGGTTTGGGAAGCGGAGGCTTGGACAACCAAGCTCTCAGGAGTGGGGTGGACAGAAAGAAACAGGGGGTCGCCCGGAGCGGGGCGATGGCGTCGTGACACGTTCCGATCCACAGGAGCCCCTGTGTTGGGCTTGGACCAGGCGCCCAAAAGAACGTCAGTGAGGGCGTCGTTAAACGGCAGCACAGTCTCCGCAGAGGAGGCTGCCGGCTGAAGCACCTCTGTCAAGATGTTAGTCTTGACCGTCAAAGTGGGGAGCTGGAGACGTAAGGCCCCAGCAGCCCTCACGCAACACCGTACCAAAATTGGCCCCCTCCTCCGTAGCCACGGGAGGAGACAGCATGCCAGTGTCAGGAGAAGTATCCAGACCACTGGCCTCCCCTAGACTCTCTGTCCAGTCCTCATCATACTGACAGTTGCGTGTCAGAGGGTCATCAGACCCCTCCCAGTCCTCCTGGTCCTCCTCTGGTTCAAAATAAGGAGGAGGAGGGACATTTGGGACCCAAGGTCCCATCGGCGCCGGAGCCGGCGTCGAGCGACGTCGCTCCGGGTCCATGTCCGGAGCCGGAAGGAACTGGGGACGACGCCGCCCGGAGCCCAGGGCGGCGTCGAGAACGGCACCGGAGACATCGGCGCCGGCGGAGGTGTCGTGAGGTCGACCGGCGTCGATGGGGGTTGTGGAGCCGGGATCGAGGCCGGGGCCGAAGCCGGAGCCGGGATCGAGGCTGGAGGCTCGGGCGACGCCGGGGCCGGAGCCGCCGGCGACGCCGGAGCAACCCCATCAGGGCCCGCGGGCCCGAAGGCGCACCGGAGGGGCCTGAAGGCCCGAAGAGGCGGGCCATGGCCGACAGGAACTCCTGTACCTTGGCCGGATCCGCCCCGAACCCGGGAAGGGCGGGTATGACGGGGGCGACTCCACAGGCAAGTCCGGGGCCGCGGGGCGGGGACGGTGCCGGGAGGGGCCTCAGCCGAGTCGCGAGACCGGCGAGGCGAAGTCCGAGAGCGACGATGCTTCTTGGACTTCTTGTGCTTAGACTTACCGGACGAAGAAGTCGACGACCGGTGTGCACTCCGCGAGCGACCCCTGGACCTCTCACGCGACCGGGGCTTCGCGGAGCCGAATGCCGGGCCTCGAGGAGCTTTCGAGACCGCTCTCGCAAAGCTTTCGGGTTGAGGGCCTGGCATTCGGGACAAGACTCGGTGTCGTGGCCTCGGCCGAGGCAGAAGAGACACTCCCAATGCGGGTCGGTGACGGACATCATCCGCGCACAGGCGCCGCATCGCTTGAAGCCGGGCATCCCTACGACACCTTAAAGTTGGAAAACCAGTGAAAAATCACCAAAAAGTATGGTCAAAAATTGACCAGGGCACTGCTCTTCCCGGATCTGCGCTTGCTGGCGCGGAAAAAGAAGAACTGACGTCAGCGCGCAGGGGCGGCGCCTAAGTGCTGCCCGCGACGTCATCCCGGCGATCACGACGCCGACGACGGACGCGGAGCCGCACGACGCCGCCTACCGACGCGCAAGGGTACTGCTACGCAAAACTTTCCGGATCCAGCCTGACGCCTGGGGATATTCTAAGGTAAGGAATCTATCACTAACGTGTCTCTTTCAGATGCACAATCTACAGATCTGCAATTACCTAAAAAAGTTAGTTACCTTTGGTAACGCTTTTTCTGACGGAGACTCCAACAGTAGATTCCTCACCTTGTGAAAGCAACAGACTGGATCTGGATTTTGTTACCCAAAGAAACTGCTCCTGCGTGCTGGCATGTGGTGCATTCGGATTCCACAGCTGCCCAGTACTGCCTCCAGACGTGACAGCACAGTCACAGCATTTACCACTCCCTCAGACATGGATCAACCAAGACTGACTAGATATGTCAGTGTAATGAATCTAACTTGGAACTTTTTTCAAATATCAGCATTCTACTCCATTGACGTGGGAAGAGGGACAGCAGTGAGGTATCTGCGGTCAGAAAAACTATACACCAGAAACAGCATTAAAGACAAGTAACTTGTTGTTCTGATGGAGACTTCTGATAGCAAATTCCTCACCTTGTAAACGGATACTAAAGTACTACCTCCCAAAAGGTAAAGGGCCTAGGGAGCGGCCTTAAACCAGAAAGCCCTACAGGGCTGACCAGGCCTTTTGGCCCTCCCTGCAGACTTCTGGCAAGACAGCTGACCTGGAACCTTAAGGGTCCAGAGATTTCCAGAGCCACTGTGCCTCCTAGCATTGGATCTCTGCCCTCCCAACACCCAGTTTGTTGTAGTACCAAATGGCAGTTGTGGTGTCATGGAGGTCCGAACCAGCTCTCCAGTTGATGCATGGTAGGAAGGCCTCAGGACAACTGAATGATGCACAGCTTGATATGGAGTTTATGCTCTCCTGGGGAGCAGATCTCTCTGAACTTGACTTTTCCCTGGTGACAGCCACAACCCACAGATGCAGTAGCCTGTTATGTTCCATATAGGTACCCTAATATAGGCTCAGGTAGTCACATAACCCTTTCACCTATAGTCTCCCTACCATTACACTACATAATGATTCTTAGTACTGACCTTTTACCTAGTTACGGTAATGTCCAAAGATGACATGGGGTTTTCGCCGAAAAGCTTAAGCTTCATTCATTAAGCATGAGGATTCTTGGAATCACAGCAGGCCTACCATCTCCTGCTTAAAAGCTATGTACAAGTGTCATTCCTTCCGTCATCCCAGTCCGACATGACACAGCGAGGTATATCCCCAGGGGGGAAACACTTGGGTATATATACACCATCTCTTGCTAAGATGGTCAGAGGAGAAAAGGACTTCCATGCCGACACACCGACTTGAGACGCTGAGTCTCCTGCACGCAGACACTCCAGCTCGCAGTGGTCTAACATCCCTTGTGGGGTGCTCGACTCGAGACCAAGACGGGGTCCCACAGTCTCACTTCAGGTAATGGGATCGACTTTATCCTAGAGGGATTCTTGGCTTTACACCCCATACATGCTAGGTACATTCAGGTACATCTAGTTAGTACGCATCGTAGGAGTACGCATTTTACTACAGTCATGTATTTTATATACTTGCCTGTATCCATTGTTTTAGCACGATGGTAGAAATCTACCATCCTTTTACTGTTAGTGTTTCTAATCATTTATATCCGTTACTGTCTATTGGTTGTTTCAGTACACCTATTTTACACTAGAATGACGCTGGTTCAATAAATGCTTATTGAGAAACATCCCCACCGTTTATTCTGTGTATCTCTCTGAGACGAAGTGAGCACGAGTGATTGAGCGAAAAGTAGTACATTGTTTCCACGATTGAGGGATCAGGGTTGTCATGTTCAATGGTTGCCAAGAACTATTCTCTGCTTGGTAAGAGGGGTTTCTAGTGGCACTGTGAGCTAGCTGGTATACAGGCTGACATTCGGTAGGGGTGTCCAGAATCAGTCTGACTCTAATCCTACAGTATGTTGTCTAAACGCACAGATTCTATATAGGTTTATAGGAACTACACGACATGGCGCCGCCAATGTTGGTTTGGTACTTATTTAACAGTCAAATCTGAGTAGTTCAGTAGTGCTCCTCTCAGACCCCTACTCACATATTCCAAGAGACGTCTGGAGTGAGAAAGGAATTATCCGCCATAGCTGAGTAGGCAAAATTCCTATTTATTGGCCGTAGGTTTATCAAGCTTGAAGGACAAACAGTTCCTATTGTGCATAAAACCTTCTCAGTTTCCTTGAAACTCTTCCTTGAAATTATTTTTTCAACAATGACAGAAGACTGTGCCAGCACTGCGCGTTTCAGTACAGGAAGAAGGGGAAATTAACATTTCAGAAATGCCCTTACTCAAAAGCTAACAGACTACGGAGTCACAGCTAGGGGTGGGACAGTAACGTTCGTGACTGAGGCTCACGAATCATATAGAACAGAGGTATTCTATTTATGGGTTAAATTCCCACAAGCAGATGCACAATCAAACCCATTTCATTCTTACACTGAAGATGAAATACCAGAGGAATACAGTCCGTATGAGGACATCGAAATTCCACTCACCTACCAGGAGCACATAAACTGGTTTAAAGGCGCCCTCCCCATACAAGAAATAAAGCAAGACTAGGTCCGCTCTGAAGAGACGGGGCCACGTGGCCTGTCCTTGCGGCTTACACACCGCATCCAGACATTGACACAATGCCGGTAGCAGACCTACGTACACTTCACAAAGAAATAATAAAACTCTACAGAAATGACAGTTTGTGATGAGAACACTCACACTTCAGCCAACAAGAGCTACACAAACAAATCAAGTTCAGAGTTCAACAACTAAAATTACACCACAAATGCTGTACGCAGATATGGGTAGAATGTCCATTAACCATGAACAAATGCCATTCTGGATAGCTCAGAAAATAACACAGCTAGAGGCAGTACTTCCACACACAAGCCCTCAAGAAAAGCACAGAATGCTAACAATCTGCTTGCCAATGGGGATAGCTCCCCAGATAGAAGACTGTACCACTTGGGGTACAATTTTCGCTGCCATATATACCAGAACACATGGTATCCCGTCATTAGCTGTAGTACCAGACGTATTAAGACAAATACAAACTGAGTATGGAGCAGACCTGCTCTGAACTTCGGGATGAAATTACTAGGTAATTTTGCCCAGGTATCCGCTATTATATTAGCTAATATCAAAGGGGATGCAGCAGCAGTGGCAATACGCCAACACCGGAGGGATTTCACTCCTTTACAACAGGAACGTGAATTATCCAAAATTATCACTGACACCTATGCTGAATTAGGCAGAGATAGTTTGGGATCTAGAGCAACAAACCTCAACTAATGGGTGGTCCTGAGAAGGATAACACCAAGCAAGTACCTGATTCTTCTAAAAAGAAATGGGATAATAACAATAAAAACAAAAAGATTAGACAAAATAGATCTCTATCTTGGAGTGGGTTTCCTCAGCAATAGAACTCCGACAGAAAATATAACCTTAGAAATAGGGATACCATTAAAAAACCTGACAGGTATCAGGATACTGATACACGTTTCCCTCGTTCCTTTCAGGGTTCTCCAAGAAACTCCGAGAGAGAAGGACGGTCAGAACACAGACAAGAAGAGCATACTAAGTCCAGAGAAACGCCACACGCTTCAAGCTATCCTTCTAAAAAAGAAGACAAGCAACAATTTAAACCTCAATTTAAAAAGAAGAAAGTAGCAGGTCTTAAAGTTAGACATGCCCAGAATTCTGAGGACTCAACTACTGAACAGGGAATGGGCTCAGACGATGCTAGACAGCGCAGCAGAAGTAACCATAGCTTGCCAGAACCTGATGGAATTTCTGGTGACAGCTGAGTTGAATGAGCACATCATGGTGGAAACACCTGATAAGAGGGTAAGAGTACCACATAGGTTACATGAGAACACTCCAAATGGTGGGGGACAAACCGAGAAAAGTTAAAGGTCTCTTTTGGGAAAACTTTACCCACGGCTATGACATACTTTTAGCTGAACAAGATTGGCCGCCTGCAATTGATATGGATTGCCCAAAGGGAGAAACAGTAATTTTACCATCTTTTTCCGACCACGTTCCAATTTACTTAAAACACACATACGCACGGGAGTGGACGGTAGCCCTTGCTCCAGCACTTTATCACAACCATGTTGGGTGGGATGCTGAGTCACCACCATGTAATCCCAGTAAAAACTAGTCCAACTCCACAGACAGTACCCAAGAAAACAAGCAAAAAAACAGGTCAGGGAGATCTTAGATCAACTTGAATACCAGGGTGTAATAGAACCTTGCACCTATGCAATGAATAATCCTTGGTTTCCCGTAATGAAACCCGACAATTCATACCGTCTAGTTTTAGACTATAGACATCTGAACACATGCACAAAAACATTTGCAGTACAGAATGCACATAGTGCAGGATTAATGAACATTGTGCGGAAAAAATTCAAAACACTAGATATCTCAAATGGATTCTTCTGCCAAAATATAGCGCCTGAAAGCAGATATCTAACAGCATTCTCAGCGCTAGGTTGCCAGCGTCAATTTTGTTGACTCCCCCAAGGGTATAAGAATAGCCCCTGGTTGTTCAGCGCTAGGGTAACAGAATTACTTCAGAATTTGGATGAAGAGGCATTGTCCTATGTGGATGATATTTATCTGACGGACGATAATTTACAGGAACACGACCAGGGTGAGCACCATAATTTTGGGGTTTGCCTCTGAGGGCTACAAATTCAACTTAAAAAAAAAAAAAAAAAAATCTAAAATAGCCCATCTCAATGTCCTATTTTTGGGATACGAGTTATCAAGTGATGGAAAAGCCTGGCAGCTAACTTTTTAGAAAACTGTGAGCTGCTCCAACCTCCTAAATCTTAGAAAAACTTACAATGCATATTGGGATTTTTAAACTTTGGCTGAACATATATTTTGGATTACACAAAAAGAGCAAAACCTTTCTACGACTTAAGACCTGATTTCTCGGTTAGGCATTGGACACAGGAACACACAGATATCCTTTGTTCTCTGACATGATAGCTTCAAAACACTTGCAGACACGCGTAAACGTACACAATCTGGTGATCCGCGTTGTAGCGGGTCACTCCGGGTACACTTACCTGACCTTCAATGAATGCGAAACAGTGCCCATAGCTTACAAATCACATTTGGACACAAACGCTGAAATGCGATTTGCTTCTACAGAAAAAATACTGACAGCAGTACAGACTGCTGTAGCAAGAGAAAGCACTGGCTCAGGGAAAACTAATAATTGTCGTAACTCCAGTACCAGCCTTAGAGGCTGCTACAAAGGCTAGCGTTACTAATGCTAAAGCCTTACATCCAAGATGGATACAATGGGCTAATTCTCTCACTGCAACAGATGAAGAATACAGATACGACCCAAGGCTTAAAACACAAGCATTTCTGCAATATGAACAAGAATCTCCTCTACCAAATGAAACAATGCCTCTAGATCAGTATGAATACATTTACACTGACGGATCTGCTCAGCCGGCCAAAGGAAGTGAACAGCAATACAGCGCCGATTGCGCGATTGTAAAAGGTTGTATGTGGGAAGGCAAGTTCCATTCCAGCGATACGAAGACAGACTCTAGGAGACTGCACGGCACAGTTGGCAGAATAAAAAAAGCCCTATTACTGGCACTAATAAATACGGATCGAGAATTACCCACACTCAGTGTGCGATTCTTTTTACTGTGTCCAGTGATACAACGAATATCTTCAATACTGGGGTCAACATGGATTTAAAGACTCGAAAGGTGGCACAATTAAGCATAAAATGCTTTGGGAACAGGTAGAGTTGAAAAACGAACTACCAAGAGCTCACGTGATACACACACTGAGTCATCAACATGATGGCGTTCACGTTGAAGGGAATACATTGGCTGATGAAGCTGCAAAGGGGGCAGTGCGTACGGATTCCGTAGCTGCAATCACTCGTTCAAAAACGAGGATAGACGGACAGATAATGGTTGCTGTCATTGCTTCATGCAAACACAGCACAGCCTTACCGAAAGGTTTTCAGTGGCGGATGAAAAACCATTTGACATCAATAAACTTTTGTCTGTTTTACAGGATCTGAATGAATCCAGAGCACTACAAAGTAACGTGCAGGTCAAGCGCACCACCACTGGGGAAGTCAAATCAGTCACGGCAAGACTTGTCTGGATCCCAAACGTCCAGGATCTGGTCAGAGAAAAGATAGACGACAAGAAAGAATTTGGGCCATCCTACAGAAAGCCTGTACCTGTCCTGGCTGTCGAAGGAACAAGAACAGTACTTCTTCGGCCTCTTGCCGGCAAAAAAGAGATTGGTCTCCATTGATCTGATCAAACCACACTATGTGGCCGATACTGAATAGTAGGCCTCGTGGGCTCCTTGGTAGCCGACGCTCTCCTCTCGCTACCATTAAGGAAGTACAGACAGAAAGACTCCTAACATTCGAAGAGTCACCAATTTGAAGCGATGGAGTTTCCAACAATGAAATGGAACTCGTTCCTCTGGAATCAGAACTTCAAAACACAGATGAAAGACATATCAATTCGGCCAAACACAGACGTCTACATCAATATGCCTCGACAAGAGACACCTGCCAGTTCAACACAACCTGCCGAGTTACCAAAGATTGATAGAACTGCATCTGGCTACTTCATCAATTTTGATACCTTCTCTCTTGATCCCAGTGAACCTGAGACAACGCCAGCCCCAGTTTCCCATAAGCAACAAATTCATGAATTCTAACTTTTCTGAAAAAGACTTACTTAGTATCACCTTGGCTCCAGCTCTGGATAATATCTGGATTATTGTTTTTTCTGTTCTCGATTGGCCTAGTGACTGTTTTTTGCTTACTTGTGAATGGAAATTATCTCCCAGAACGCTCTGCAGTATCCAATGTGAACTTGGTCTTGAAACCTCATACATCTCATCGTGAACAGAGACTTGTTTTCCGTGAACATTACAGCTGTTCCAATTCCTGATGGTATAGTTTGGGACAATGTTGATTATGATGTATTTGGTCCCACTGAAATTTTGAAGATTCCACATTTATTTAAAATTTCTCTTAATATTACCTCCAGTACATTTTCTGATTGGGATTTTGAAACGGTCAATAATATGTTGTCTGATTTAGAAAAATCTGCTGCATTTTCAAACAATGAAATGTTTGAAGACAAATCTGATTTTGATACTGGGTACTGTTACCATCATTATGGTCATCACTTTTACACAAATCGAGTATCCCTCGTAATGTTTTCGCATACCACCAATAGGAACATTGCCCGACACCACAGAAAGTTAGTTCGAAAACTTTTGCACAGAAAGTTTAATATTTTTCAGGGTTTAACACTTCTGACCCGACCTCATTTTACTATAAGGTTGCACTTACACCTGCACAGAAAAATATGCTGACTAACACCAAACAGATTTATTCTGCATCCTTTATTGCCCAACTGTCTGAACAGGGTTTCGACTTATGGAAAGACACAAAATCAGTCTGGGGGTTCTAAGGAATGGCAAGTTCAGGGAACAGAAGCACTATTTAGAGCATGTCTCATTCCGCAACAAATTATATTTTTGAATGAAACTGGGCAACAGACTTCTTGTCTTGGACTAGCCAAGAATAAGGATTTGAACACACCACAGTTTCCCACACCATCACACATCAATTTTACATCAAGTGGAGGGGATACAATAGATGACATCATGCAGTAGAATACATCAGACCCCAATTGGAAGGGATGGTTAGTTTGGCCCACAGACAAACAGATGTCAATCAAGATTCAGGGGTACAACCAAAGGGTTTAGTATCCGTAGGCCAGACCCACGATATGTACAACGAGAACATCCGGGGGTAGTGACATCATACAGTGTTGGGAAGTTGTGCCTCGATTGGCTAAACACCTTGACACTGTCCCAGGTGAAACAGCACTTATCCTTACTCTCAGATGAGGTAGATTTGAGGAATTTTGTGCTAGGTCCCCGAAAGCCACGTCAAACATTTCTATTATGCTATCTATAATGAACTCTGGAAAATCTCTCAATAAGAAGCTGTGGAGAGACTTCGTGAAATAGATAGAATTAACGTAGAAAAGGCATTAGCTGTAGTTGACAACGGTCTGACTACATTAACATCCAGGATTTATTCACTGGGCAACATTGTATCTTCTGCTATGGATATACTACAACAAGACTTTTCCATACTACAACACGGACAATCTCAACTACATTCTATTATGTTGTTAAGCTGGACGCTGCAATCAGTGCGCGCTGGTTATGTGCCATTGTTAGAAATGGGATTTTTGGCAGGCTAGGGCATGTGCTAGGGCATGTGCCAAAGCCAGGCAAAAACCACCACCCTAGTCAGGATAAGGGAGTTACACTCCTACAATAACCCCTGCTCATCCCCTTGGTAGCTTGGCACGAGCAGTCAGGCTTATCTTAGAGGCAGTGTGTAAAGCATTTGCACATAACCAACAGTAATACAGTGTAAGCACTACAAAAGGACACCACACCAGTTTAGACAAATATCCAATATTTTCATATAATTAAAACAAGACCAAAAACGATAAAGAACCACAATACTATACTTAAAAGTTCACAATTCAAAATTACGCTGATTAAAAAGAGTTCCTTGTGTGGATAGCGCCGTCCGGGCTACCACGGCGTCATGAACACACAAATCCAAAACAGTTCTGGCTGACCGTAGGGTTGCAGGCCAGCTACGGTGTCGGGAAGACCCGCAAACAGTACCTTTCAGAGATGCAGGGCGATGGGGCCCTCGAAGTCACGCGTTGCAGGTCGATCTCCTCTCTGATGGAGTCAGGAGCGCTGGCGTCGGCAGGCGTCGGGTGCTGCGGTGCGAAGTGCAGCGGTGCAGCGTGCGGTGCCCTCAGGTTGCGGTGCGAGCAGCGGCTCGGTGGCGGCGTCAGATGGCGTCGTCGGTGAGACCAGGGTCGCGGTGCGAGATGAAGGCGGTGCTAGTCACGGTGCTGGCAGATCACGGTGCAAGCAGCGGCGTCGTCGTTGCTGAAGCGCTGTCGTCGGCTGACGAACTGGAGTCGATGGCACCGGCGTCAGTAGGCCAAGGCTGCGGTGTGGGATGAGGGCGGTGCGTCGTGTAACTTACGAGTGGTGCCCCCGAACCACGGTGCAAGCAGCGGCGTCGATCTCGGCGGGACGTGGCGGCGTCAGGCAGGCCAAGGCGTCCTCGTGAAGCCAGGGGGTGCGGAGTGCGGTGCCCACAGGTCGCGGTGCGAGCAGCGGCCCGGTGGCGGCGTCGTCTGTGAGACCAGGGTCGCGTTGCGGCGGTGCCCTCTGCGGTGCCAAAGCTTCGGCGTGTAGCGAGGCGGTGCGGTGCCCACAGGTCGCGGTGCAAACAGCGGCTTGGTGGCGGCGTCAACAGGCGTCGTCGGTGAGACCAGGGTTGCGGTGCGGCATTGCGGCGGTGCCCTGTGCGTTGCCTTCAGGACACGGAGTCGGCAGTGGCGTCGTAGACGTCGTCGAGTTGGTGTTCTTCGGGTTGCAGCACAAAACACACAGTCCCCAGTGCTGCGGGTCGAAGAACTTGAAGTCTTTGCTGTTCCTGAGACTTCGTGAACAGGGGGCAAGCTCTACCTCAAGCCCTTGGAGAGACTCACAAATTTAGGTTGCAGAAAGTCCAGTCCAGGCCTTTCACTACCCAAGACAAAAGCAGCCACTGCAGGTCAGCCCAGCAAAGCACCCAGCAAAGCAGTCGTTCCTTTTGCAGCTTCTCCGGCTCTTCTTCTTGGCAGTCTTCTTGTCCAGATGAGTTCTAAAGTTCAGGGGTCTGGAACCCAGCATTTATGTCCAAAAATCCTTTGATCTCTTAGGCAGAGAGGGCCTGTGCCCGGTCAGGACCAGTTCTGCCTTCTCTGGTGTGAATTCCTGGCAGGAGGTGGAGACAGCATTTGTCAGAGGCAGAGCAGGCCCTTTGAGGTGCAAGGAAATCTCCTCCCCCATCCACCATCGTAACCCAGGTCTCTTCAGCCCTTTCCTGACCTACCTAGACCATCTGGCGCCCCTCCTGCTCCCCCAGCCTTCTGTCATCCAAAACCCAGACAGGCAATCCACATTCCAGTAGAGGCACATGGGATGACTGAGAAAGAAAATACCTACTTTCTAAAAGTGGTATTTTCAAACAGAATGTAAAAATCACCTTCACTAAAAGATGCATCTTTAGATTCTGAGTTCAGGCATACTAAATTCTATTTTCTTACCGAATTCCCTGGGCCAGTTATGTTTATAAGATGTTATAAACAAACCTCCCATTCTATCCTATGGGGAACTGGTAGCCTTGTAATAGTGAAAACGAAATTGGCTGTAATTCACTATCAGGACATGCCACACACACCAGGGCATGTCCCACCTTTCACATACACTGCACCCTGCCCACAGGGGTACCTTGGGCCTACCTGAGGGGTGTCTGACATGTAAGAAAAGGGAAGGTTAGGGACCGGCCAGTGTGTGCACTGGCCAAGTCGACTATGGCAGTTACAAACTGCGCGCAGACTTCTGCAATGGCAGGGCTGAGTTACTGTTTTCAGGGCTACTCACGGGGTGGCACAACCAGTGCTGCAGGCCCCCCGAGTAGCATTTGATTCACCAGCCCTGGCACACGCAGTGCACTTTACTAGGGGCTAACAGGTAAATCAAATATCCAATCATGGAAACACCTATCCATAACACAATTTACACAGAGAGCATATGCACTTTAGCACTGATTAGCAGTGGTAAAGTGCCCAGAGTCCTAAAACCAACAGAAACAGGGTCAAAAACAGGAGGCCAAAAAGCAAAACGTCTGGGGGTAAACCCGCTGAAAAAGCCAAGTCTAACAGCCATGGCGATTTATCAACAGTACGTCTCTATTTTCAGCATACAATCGAACTGAAAAGCAGATTACAATGGCGCAAAGGGGAGCACAATATACAATGCTGCGCATTGAAAAATTGGACAAATTAGCTTTTACTGTGGCAGAGTCACCATCCACAGAATGGTTAATCCACGGCCATATAACACTACCAGTCACTACTTTCCAGTTTCAATATTGCCTAGAACAACGACAGGAAGACAGATATGAAGCGATGGGTAGGGAATTCATCAAGGAATCGTTGGGAATTGGCGTACAGAACGCGCGTAGACAAAAGAACTTGTCCACCATCTAGCCACTATGCTAGAACATGAGATCTATAGTCTATATTTATATTTAATTGTTTTGTACGTCTGAATCATTTGTATTGAAGTGTTCTATATTTGTATGTATAAATATATGAATGTCTTTGTTATGTTGTCAAATATAGTATGTTTTATTAGTTTGGGGAAAATTGTTTTTATTATGAACTTATATTAATAAAATGAAGTTTTTAACATAAATGTTTAGTACACCGAGTCTATTTGCATATCAATCTGTTCAACACAGGTCGATTTATGACCAGTTAATTGCCTAGGTTTTCTGTTCCCACATCAGTTGCAAACTTATCCTGCCACTTGAAAGGTTCCCCAGCTGCCGTGATTAATCCGGTGTTCGAGTTACTTTCAAATGGGAGTTACCGGATGCTGAACGATCAAGGTTGTTGTGGGATGCTCCAGGGCATCGCATATCTTGTCACTGTAAGCTCCAGGGTTACTTGCTGTATGCAAGTATTGTTTCCACCGACACACACAATCAGGGAGGCGCAGTTATGGCCTTCATTGATTGTTTCCTTTATACGGTTTGATACTTTGAACAGAATGAAAGCCATGCTTTTACAGCAAACCGAGCCCTTAACCTCCGCCCGAGAAACTTATGATAGTCAGGTTGCAAGGTCCTCGGCTGAGATACAGGCACTGATACGAACAAACTGCCCTTTCCATTTCACAGAAATGGTACAACGTATCTTTAAACATGTCTGATACGATTGGTATTGTCCACCTATTTAAGACCATAGGTTCAGGACTGTTAAGCACCTTTCAGACAATCCTCAGAGTTGTTCCCAACTTTATACACTCCGTATTCGGAAGCATTTTTGGAGGGTTTCCGCTAATCCCGTTTCTAATAGCAGGTATCCTGATTGTCCTTTTTCTGCTACGCAATGGACGTCCCAGTCACCAAGGAGATGGAACGCACGCTCTTGGAGCACCAATACCGTGATAGCATGGTAATCCATCTGGGCACACCTAGTCTGAGAACTAAGCGAGTCTTGGTGGTCATTTAGACCAGTCTGGATCGACTGTATTCTGCCTGTCCTCCGATGCCTGTCTGAAGACAAGAATGCGTGTTGGACAATTCCAACACTTGCACCACCTGACGTTGATGCTTTACTGGACCCGATAACGGCCCATGTTCTGCAGTGTCCTCAGCGTATTCCGATGTTGATGTCTGCATTCTTAGAGCCACCACGGGATGCTTCAGCTCCTGTTGGGAAGGATACCGGCTCCTCAACAAATGCTCAGGCCTCGGATGACACCAGTACATCCCCAGCAACGGCTGTGGTGAATGCGGAGGAACATCTGTGCTCGATTGACCTGATCTGCGAGGTGTTGCAGGGAACATAGCTCTTTGGATGAATAATAACCAACTTAAACTCAATGCTGAGAAAACGGAGGTATTATTCTTCGGCAAGATCCGGCCACCTGTAGCGGATCTGTGTGGCCAATGGAGATGGGCATGCCGCCCATTCCAGCAAGCATAGTAAAAAATGTGGGGGTAAAATGGGAGGCTGATCTCTCCTTCTCGGAGCAGATACAGCAAGTAACAGCTGCTTGTTTCAGCAAGCTGAGACACTTGCGAAAATTCCTACATTTGTTGCCGGAAGACTCTCGCCGGGTCATAGTTCATGCCACGGTGACATCTAGGCTGGACTATGCCAACGGCCTATACCTGGGCTTGCCAGCGTATCTAATCAAAAAATTACAGATGATACAGAACGCAGCTGCAAGATTGATTAGACGCGTTCCATTTCGTCACCATATCTCTCCGCACATCAAAGAGCTGCACTGGTTACCGGTGAAAAAAAGAATCGAATTCAAAGCCTTAACGTTAGCTTTCCGGTCAGTTCACGGGAGGTGTCCCAGCTATCTGCGACAACGTTTATGTATCCTCAGACAGAATCGCACTTTAAGGTCCAACTCCCAAAATTTGCTTTGTATTCCGCGAGTTAAGAAAGCCAGACTCAGCGGCAGATCATTTACAGTGGGGGCATCCAAGCTTTGGAATTCTTTGCCCAACTGCATACGGCTGATTAAGTCTGAATCACTATTCAGGAAAGCTGTAAAAACATGGCTTTTCAGCTCAGTCTAATAGCTCTCTGGACCCGGACATGACACTGCCTGGTTACTCGCTGCTTATTGCCTCTATAGCGCCGGGACACCTCTGCTGGAGGTAACTGTTCGCGCTCAACAAATGGCTTTATTATTATTATTATTATTAACATCGTCTGCGATTGCAGGCAACAGTAATGTTGCGTCTCCCAGCCAGGACACAAACATTTGGCTCGTGTGCTGTGAAAATTCGGCCTTTCAAAAATAACCAAATTTGGAATTTTAAACAAGACACTTTGTCTAAACTGCATGGCTTTTAGTGTCATTGTTCGGACTATATATACGAACTGATTTAGTACAGACTTCTATCGTAATGCACCTTGTTTGCATTTTTTTAATAGAAATTTTACATTAAAAAAAATTACTATTTTTAATGAACTTAATAGTTGCGTACCACTTTTTAGCAGTACGTAGACCTTTTTAGTATGTCGTCCAATCGGATGAGGAGTGGGTGTTATGTTCCATATAGGTACCCTAATATAGGCTCAGGTAGTCACCTAGCCCTTCACCTATATTCTCCCTACCATTACACTACATAACGATTCTTAGTACTGACCTGTTACCTAGTTACGGTAATGTCCAAAGAGGACATGAGGTTTCCTCCGAAAAGCTTTAGCCTCATTCATTATGCATGAGGATTATTGGAATCACAGCAGGCCTACAATCTCCTGCATAATAACTATGTATAAGGGTCATTCCTTCCATCATCCCAGTCCGACATGACACATCGAGGTATATCCCCAGGAGGTAAACACTTGGGTATATATACACCTTCTCTTGCTAAGGTGGTCAGAGGAGAAAAGGACTTCCATGCAGACACACTGACGCGAGACGCTGATGCTCCTGCACGCAGACACTTCAGCTCCCAGTGGTCTAACATCCCTTGCGGGGTGTTCAAATCGAGACCAAGACGGAGTCCAACAGTCTCTCACTTCAGGTAATGGGGTCAACTTTATCCTAGAGGGATTCTTGGCTTTACACCCACATACATGCTAGGCACATCTAGTTAGGGACGCATCGTAGGAGTACGCATTTTACTACGGTCATGTATTTTATATACTTGCCTGTATCCATTGTTTTAGCACGATGGTAGAAATCTACCATCCTTTTACTCTGTTAGTGCTTCAAATCATTTATATCTGCTGTCTATTGGTTGTTTTAGTACCAATATTTTACACTAGAATGACGGTTCAATAAATGCTTATTGAGAAACGTCCCCACATTATTCTGTGTATCTCTGAGACGAAGTGAGCACGAGTGACTGAGCGAAAAGTAGTACACTGTTTCCACGATTCTGAGGGATCAGGGTTGTCATGTTCGATGGTTGCCAAGAACTATTCTCTCCTTGGTAAGAGTGGTTTCTAGTGGCACTGTGAGCTATTGGTAAGAGGGGTTTCTAGTGGCACTGTGAGCTAACTGGTATACAGGTTGACATTCGGTAGGGGTGTAACTCCAATCCTTCAGTATATGTTGTCTAAACGTGCAGATTCTATATAGGTTTATAGGAACTACACGACAGGCCGACATGTTCCAGTCGCATTGTGTGCATGTGACCTACAAGATTGCACCCCATTGAAGAAGCCCAAATAGGCCAAAACTAGTCTTCTTCAGTTCCGCATCATAGGGGAAGTGGCCTGGAAGTTAGGGTTGACTGTTCCTACTGGTGCAGGACAGACTAATTTGCATGTAGCTGGTTAGAGTCTGAGGTGGCATGGTGGGCAACGAAAGGGACTGTGATGCAGCCTGTGTAATTACCAAAGGCCAATATTAATTCAAGCTTTCCACTAATCTTTTTTGTATTCCTCATTGTCAATCCAGAGATGATGCATCCGTCACAACTGTGAGCTGTGTGTGGGGTTTATTGAATGGCCTGCCGCAAGTCAGGTTGGAGCCGGGCAACTGCCACAGAAGGCACTGAATAGAACAGCAAGTCCAGCCCTAACTAATGTAAAGTGGCAAAGCGAAAGAATCAACAGTACACTAAGCAAATAGATTCTACAGAAAAGATTGGCCCACTTGGGTATGCTCTGGAAACTGTTGACAATCTCTTGCAAACGAAGGTAAGGTACTCCAGTTGCACAAGTTACTAACTTGTGTAACGATATATCTGTAAGAGACAGTAGTTAGTGACAGATTCCTTACCTTAGAATATCCCCAGGCGTCAGGCTGGATCCGGAAAGTTTTGCGTAGCAGTACCCTTGCGCGTCGGTAGGCGGCGTCGTGCGGCTCCGCGTCCGTCGTCGGCGTCGTGATCGCCGGGATGACGTCGCGGGCAGTACTTAGGCGCCGCCCCTACGCGCTGACGTCAGTTCTGTACACGACTTTCCGCGCCAGGAACGCAGAGCCATGCAAGAAGCTGACACAGGTGTCTGAAAAATACTAGGGCCCTGAAAGGGATGTCCTTAACCCTAGAAATCAGTTCGCAGAACGGGGAGGATGGGTGGGCGGTAGGAATCTGTCACTAACTACTGTCTCTTACAGATATATCGTTACACAAGTTAGTAACTTGTGCATCTGAAAGAGACACGTTAGTGACAGATTCCTTACCTTAGAATAGATACCCCAGCAATACCAACCCCGGTGGTGGGTCTGCGAACAAAGATCAGACAAGGAAGTCCTGGAGGACAGAACGGCCAAAGAAGCCGTCCCTCCGGACCTGACTGTCAAGGCAGTAATGCTTAGTAAACGTGTGCAGCGAGGCCCACGTAGCTGCCTGACAGATAACCGGCAGCGGAACACCGCGGCCCAAGGCCGTGGTAGCAGCCGCTGCCCTGGTGGAATGGGCACGCAGCCCAACAGGAGGCTCCTTCTTGGCCAAAGAATAGCAGGTCTTGATGCACAAGGTAACCCAGCGGGAGATGGTCCTCTTGTGCACCGCCCGACCTTTTTGGCGCCCACGTAGCCAACAAAGAGCTGGTCATCCACCCGGAAGTGTTTTGTGCGGTCGATATAGAAGGAGAGCGCACGTTTTGGGTCCAGACGGTGGAGCCTCTCTTCCTCTCTGGAAGGATGCGGAGGCGGAAAGAAGGTGGGCAAAGTGATGGTCTGCCCAATGTGGAAAGCAGTAACCACCTTTGGCAAGAAGGACGGACGCGTCCGAAGAACAACCTTGTCTGGATGAACAGACAGAAAGGGAGGTTTGCAAGATAGAGCCTGAGCTCACTCACCCGCCCGAGCGGAGGTGATGGCCACCAGAAAGGCTGTCTTCAGAGTCAGAAGACGAAGAGGACAGTTATGCAGAGGCTCAAAGGGAGCGCACATTAAAAAGGTAAGAACCAAGTTCAAGTCCCACTGAGGCATTACAAACGGAACAGGAGGGAAGAGGTGAGTAATGCCTTTTAAGAACCTGTTAACAACAGGGGACTTGAAAAGGGAGGGCTGATCAGGGAGCCTGAGGAAGGCCGAGATAGCACAAAGATAACCCTTGATGGTACCCAGGGCAGAACCCTGTTGGGCCAGAGAGAGAAGGAACAGAAGGACCTCAGAAAGAGGGGCAGAAAGGGGATCCACAGCCTTTGCTGTGCACCATGCCACAAATTTGTTCCACCTGCAGGCGTATACCACCTTAGTGGAGGGACGCCTGGCTGCCAGAATCACATCACAAACTTCGGGAGGCAAGTCGAAAGGAATCAACTGCCGCCGCTCAATCTCCACGCAAGCAGGTGTAGACTGGACAGGTTCGGGTGGAGGACCGTCCCCTGCTGCTGCGACAGAAGATCCTCCCGAAGAGGCAGACGGATCGGGGGATCTACGCTCATATTGAGTAGCTCGGGATACCAAACTCTTCGAGCCCAGTCCGGGAGCCACAAGA
The DNA here is from genome assembly GCA_963921515.1 of Calotriton arnoldi. NCBI lineage: Eukaryota > Metazoa > Chordata > Amphibia > Caudata > Salamandridae > Calotriton > Calotriton arnoldi. Next base: position 1,256,191 of record CAWUFW010003011.1, read on the forward strand.
ATGACTTGGGCCCGGTCGTGCCGAATCTTCTTCAACACTCTGGGTAGAAGTGGTATAGGCGGAAAGGCGTACAACAGACCGCAACTCCACTCGCGACGAAAAGCGCCGCCGAGCGAGTGCCGCCTTGGAAATTCCAACGCGCAGAACTGATGACATTGCGCGTTCTCTTCGGTGGCGAATAGATCTAACCAAGGCTCTCCCCACTGTAGAAAGAGTCCTTGCGCCACTTCAGAGTGAAGACGCCATTCGTGATCCATCATGCACCTGCGGCTGAGTTCGTCCGCCCTGGCGTTCAGAGAACCTGCCAGGTGTTGAACCATCAGGAACATGCCCTGATGTTCCAGCCATGTCCAGAGGCGCAGAGCCTCCTGACAAAGGGTCCAAGACCCCACCCCGCCCTGTTTGTTGCAGTACCACATGGCGGTGGTGTTGTCTGTGAACACCTGCACTACCTTCCCTTTGACAGAGGGAAGGAATGCCTTGAGTGCAAGCCGGATCGCCCGGAGCTCCAGAAGGTTGATATGGAGCCGGGACTCCGCCGGAGACCAGAGGCCTCTGATCTCCGCCTCTCCCATGTGACCGCCCCATCCCAGAAGGGACGCGTCCGTCACAACTGTATGCTCTGGCTGGGGAAGGGAGAGGGATCTGCCCATGACCCATTGCCGGTTCGAGAGCCACCACTGCAACTGTTTTGCAGTCCCCTCCGAGATCTGGACGTGATCGGACAGGTTGCCCTGGTGCTGCGCCCACTGGAACTTCAGGTCCCACTGCAGAGCCCGCATATGCCATCTGGCATGATTGACCAGCAGGATGCAGGAGGCCATGAGGCCCAGCAGCCTCAGGGTCATCCGTACCGAAACCCAGGATAAAGGCCGAAAGATCGGAATCATAGCCTGAATATCCCGGACTCGCCGTTCGGGAGGATAGGCCCGAAACTGCGTCGTGTCCAGAACTGCTCCGATGAAAAGGAGCTGTGGAGAAGGAATTAGATGAGACTTCGGCACATTGATGGAGAACCCCAGCGAGTGCAGGAGTTCGGCCGTAGTCTGGAGGTGGGAGACTGCCTGGGACGAGCCCGCCTTCAGCAGCCAGTCGTCGAGGTAGGGGAAGACTGAAACCCCTGCCCGGCGCAGATGAGCTGCGACCACCGCCATCACTTTCGTGAACACCCGAGGGGCACTGGTAAGGCCAAAGGGGAGCACGGTGAACTGAAAATGCTCGGGGCCTACCGTGAACCGAAGGTAACGCCGGTGGGCCGGCAGGACGGGGATGTGGAAATACGCGTCCTGCAAGTCCAACGCTACCAACCAGTCTCCAGGGTCGAGGGCAGTCAAGACCTGAGCTAGGGTGAGCATCTTGAACTTCTCCTTCCGGAGGAAGCGATTGACGTACCGGAGGTCCAAGATAGGACGCATGTCCTCCTTGTCCTTTTGGGCACCAGAAAGTAGTGGGAGTAGCAACCACGCCCTACTTCTGGGGTCGGAACATGCTCGATGGCCCTCTTGGTCAAGAGGGCCGTGACTTCCTTCTGTAGAAGCACCAAGTGATCCCCTGACATGCGGTGGAATTGAGGTGGCATGGCTGGGGGTGGTCTCGAAGGGGAGGGAGTAGCCCTTCGGGACAATGTCCAAGACCCACCTGTCCGAGGTGATGGTGCGCCAGTGGGGAAGGTGATGGCGGACCCTGCCCTCTACTGGCGTGCCGTGCACCTGAAAAGAGGGACTAGGAGGGCTTGGAGGCCGCGGACGGGTTGGAGGTGGTGGCCTGACCCGCACGCTGGTTGCCCGATCCGCCACGGCGGAATCCACGTCCTCGGCCACGCGAAGACGCCGCTGCGCGGGCCGGTGGCTGGGCTGCTGACGTGAAGGGGCGCCCCTACCGTGGCCACGATAGGGGCGAAAAGCAGAAGGCAGCGGAGGGCGTGTAGCAGAAAGGCCCAGGGACTTGGCAGTAGCCCGTGAGTCCTTAAAGCGCTCCAACGCATGGTCTGCTTTGGACCCAAAAGACCGACTCCATCAAAGGGCATGTCCATGAGAGTATTCTGGACATCCCCTGAAAACCAGTGGTTCTCAGCCAGGCGTGGCGTCGGAGCGCCACCGTCGTTGCAATCGACCTGCCCAGCGAGTCGGCGGTGTCAAGGCCACAACGGATAGTGTATTTGGCCGCATCCCTTCCTTCCGCAATGGCGCGGGAAAGCAGTGCCTGGACCTCCTCAGGGCACTGGGGCAAAACATCCGCCACCGAATCCCACAGGGAGTGGGTATATCGGCCCAAAAGACAAGCGGTGTTAACGGACCGCAAGCCAGCACTGGAGGAAGAAAACCTTTCTTCCCAAACTGATCCAGGCGTTTGGATTCCCTATCCGGAGGAGCGGTAGGGAAGGCGGTTTGGGAAGCGGAGGCTTGGACAACCAAGCTCTCAGGAGTGGGGTGGACAGAAAGAAACAGGGGGTCGCCCGGAGCGGGGCGATGGCGTCGTGACACGCTCCGATCCACAGGAGCCCCTGTGTTGGGCTTGGACCAGGCGCCCAAAAGAACGCCAGTGAGGGCGTCGTTAAACGGCAGCACAGTCTCCGCAGAGGAGGCTGCCGGCTGAAGCACCTCTGTCAAGATGTTAGGCTTGACCGTCAAAGTAGGGAGCTGGAGACGTAAGGCCCCAGCAGCCCTACGCAACACCGTACCAAAATTGGCCCCTCCTCCGTAGCCACGGGAGGAGACAGCATGCCAGTGTCAGGGGAAGTATCCAGACCACTGGCCTCCCTAGACTCTCTGTCCAGTCCTCATCATACTGACAGTTGCGCGTCAGAGGGTCATCAGACCCCTCCCAGTCCTCCTGGTCCTCCTCTGGTTCAAAATAAGGAGGAGGAGGGACATTTGGGACCCAAGGTCCCATCGGCGCCGGAGCCGGCGTCGAGCGACGTCGCTCCGGGTCCATGTCCGGAGCCGGAAGGAACTGGGGACGACGCCGCCCGGAGCCCAGGGCGGCGTCGAGAACGGCACCGGAGACATCGGCGCCGGCGGAGGTGTCGTGAGGTCGACCGGCGTCGATGGGGGCTGTGGAGCCGGGATCGAGGCCGGGGCCGAAGCCGGGATCGAGGCTGGAGGCACGGGCGACGCCGGGCCGGAGCCGCCGGCGACGCCGGAGCAACCCCATCAGGGCCCGCGGGGCCCGAAGGCGCACCGGAGGGGCCTGAAGGCCCAAGAGGCGGGCCATGGCCGACAGGAACTCCTGTACCTTGGCCGGATCCGCCCCCGAACCCGGGAAGGGCGGGTATGGCGGGGGCGACTCCACAGGCAAGTCCGGGGCCGCGGGGCGGGGACGGTGCCGGGAGGGGCCTCAGCCGAGTCGCGAGACCGGCGAGGCGAAGTCCGAGAGCGACGATGCTTCTTGGACTTCTTGTGCTTAGACTTACCGGACGAAGAAGACTTCGACGCCGACGACCGGTGTGCACTCCGCGAGCGACCCCTGGACCTCTCACGCGACCGGGGCCTCCGTGGAGCCGAATGCCGGGCCTCGAGGAGCTTTCGAGACCACTCTCGCAAAGCTTTCGGGTTGAGGGCCTGGCATTCGGGACAAGACTCGGTGTCGTGGCCTCGGCCGAGGCAGAAGAGACACTCCCAATGCGGGTCGGTGACGGACATCATCCGCGCACAGGCGCCGCATCGCTTGAAGCCGGGCATCCCTACGACACCTTTAAGTTGGAAAAACAGTGAAAAAATCACCAAAAAGTATGGTCAAAAATTGACCAGGGCACTGCTCTTCCCGGATCTGCGCTTGCTGGCGCGGAAAAAGAAGAACTGACGTCAGCGCGCAGGGGCGGCGCCTAAGTACTGCCCGCGACGTCATCCCGGCGATCACGACGACGGACGCGGAGCCGCACGACGCCGCCTACTGACGCGCAAGGGTACTGCTACGCAAAACTTTCCGGATCCAGCCTGACGCCTGGGGATATTCTAAGGTAAGGAATCTGTCACTAACGTGTCTCTTTCAGATATCAGCTTTATATTTGTCAGCAACTGATGCAATCCTAAATTCTGCAGCAGCAGCCTTACCTCCTGTTGAATGGGTTGGGGTATAGCACAAAAGAACTTGTTGGTGCTACTGTAGCAAAGCAGAATACTAGAAAAAAATGCACCCAGAAATTGACTTTTTGATGTGGCTACTCCTGTACATAAGTGTTGAGAGTTTACAAGCATGCTATCAGTCTCACAGATTGGGGTCCTGTTGGACAGAGAGGGGTGCCCAAAGCGCTAATCCTCAGTGGTGGAAGGCTATTGTCTTCACCACAAGTTAAGCAGTACCAGTGCGTCGGTGGCAGCATACTGTGTAGAGATCAGTAAGAGTGAACAGGTCCTTTTTAACCTGTGTCACTGGAGTGAATCATACAGGCTCCCACTTTTTAAAGTTCCACTGCTGTGTGCTTAACTCACCCTTGGCCTACTTAGTAAGATGTAAAGTGCTGGACAGCGCAGGAGAAGCGACTGTGCTGAATGTATGTGTGCCTGGGAAGGATACATCACACGAAAAGTGATGTGCAGTGCGTGCACGGTGAGTGCGTGTGTGTGTGTGTGTGTGTGTGTACACGTGGTGTATGTAGACCAGAGAGGTATACATGACTTGAGAGTTTATTTGATTTTCGTTTTGTAAAGCACGACAAATGTCAGAGGGTGTTTTGGCGCTAGAGTCTACGAGGACAGTATTGCTGAGAGGACCAAACTGCAGGAATAAAAAGATAAATAGAAAAGCCTCGCTTTTAAAAGCTTTCTAAAAGTCCACAGATTAGATTGACATCTTAGATGCAAAGGCATTTGATTCCATATCAAAGAGAACAAAACTTATGCAGCCCCAAGAAGTTCTATTAAGTTTCTGATCAGCAAAGTTTTGGGCATGGCTGACCCAAGACATCTAGGTGAATACCACAGAATTTTTTTCTTCAATTATTCTGACCCCGTACCATAAAGGGCTTTGTGTCATGCAGAGTGCTTTAAAAGCCACTTTTAATAGAGAGCCAGTATATCTCCTCCAGCCCCTTGGCGACTGATTCATGTTTTCTGATGTTTTAAGAAGACGGACTGCTGAAAACTGCATCATCTTGAGTTTGAGAGGCTTTGCTGCATGCCCGCATGGAAGGTATTAGTGCAACCTCGACAATATGACAAGATGAACTGCTGTGCAAAGTGCGTGCAGTGAAAGCATGTGATGGGTGTATGAGCTTGCAAGAAGTACAATACATGAAGGGTGAAGTGTTGTGCAGTGCGCCCATGGTGAACTTTTGTACTACCAGTTGGTGTGTTTGCATGTTGCACACCATGGCACAATACAGAGAGGATACAGTACTGAACAGTGAGCACAGAGTGATTGTGTGCTGAGCATATGCACGCATTGGGTGACAATACATGGAGGTAACAGTGCTGGGCAGTAAGTGTGCTGTGTATGTACACCAAGTGAGTATGCCTGCAAAAATAATTATATAGAGTCACTGGGTTCCATCTTGGGAGACCCAGGCCTGCATGGTGAAGACATGAGTCAAGGACCCACCCCTCTCCCCCAGGGCAGATTAGTGTATTGTTGCATTACTGTGAGCTGGGTGGGACACACTGGAGATGGAAGAGACTCCCAGTGTACACTCCAACAGCTACTCTGATTCAGTGGGAGATCACAAGGAAGGGGCCTAGACATCTAAGGAAGGAAATGGGGCTGATAAGGGAATCAAACAGTAGAGTTGGTAGCCCTGGGTTAACCTTTTGATGCACATATCACTGTGGCCGACATCCTGGTGGGAACTCGTCACTCCTGTGCTTGTATTGGTGGTGGTGAGGGGGGGGCAGGGGGGGGGACAATCCACTTTAGAGCCTCTCCTGCTGTGACGAAGCCCGTCAAGATGAAAAGGAAAAGTATACACTTCAAAAGAAGCAGAAGGTCAATATAAAACTTCAAAGGCCCAGGCCCTAAAGCGCAAATTGACCAGATGGGCTGTGTGAGAATGGGAATATCCACAAGACTTCTATCAAGGACCAGGACTGGGGTTCAAGGCCCGCAAGTCGCACTGCTGCATGAGGGGATATCACTAAGGGAAACCAAGATCACCTACTCTGGAGCCTGGAACACCAGTGCGTGCTTGCCAAGACCAGTGTGACCTGTAAGGAAGAGGAGAGCATTGGAGGGAGCAAGGACCAGTGGTGAGCCCTGTTGAAAGGACTCCCAGTGTGAGGAGCTGACTGCTGCACTGAATGGGTTTTTGTCCGTGTGCAGAATCAAGTTAAGGATCCCCCATATGCCAGAAGAGGGCTGCTGTGAAGAGAACTGTGAGCTGTACGGGGAGAGTAAAACACATACTGCATCGTTGCAGCAACCCCATATGCCAGGAGGGTATAGACTGCTGTGCAGAAGTGACACACATTGTTAGCAGGTACCACTGCAAACCTATAGGACAGGAGGGGCTGTAAGTACAGAGTGAGCTGTGAAATTTTGGTCAGAGAACTGAAAAGCCGCGACCCGTGGGTCGAAACAAGCATTGCGGGCTGCCCCTCACCTGTTCCGTGGACTGATGCGGCTGCCAAGTGTGCATCATCACATGGCTAGGACCAGATCGTTATCACAATTAGCCCCACCAGCCCTTGTAGGGGACGTCTGAACTTACCTGGCAGACAGAAGCACAGGAGCAACTCCGATCCCTGCTGGAGCCAGCCAAGTATGCTGAGAAAGAGCCTGCTCCTACTGGGTGCTGACGCACATCTCGCCCAACTTGAATGAGCAGGACTAGAGCATTTCGAATGCCCATGGTCGGGGCACTTGCTGAAGCGCTTAACTCTTCGTCGCTGCTGGAGTGGGAAAGACTTGTTACAGGCCTACTGGGCCCCAGGTGACTCGCTGTTATAGATGCCATGGTGCCAAAAACACTTGAGTACTTTCCAAGAGTCGGAGTAGACTTTAGAGTAAGGCCTACTAGTGCGCATTCCCTGGATGTGGCCACCAGTGAAAGGGGAATAAACCCCAACCACATTACGAGGAGTGGGTGGGATAGGGATTTGTCAGTGAAACACTAGAGCCCTGACCTCAAGGGGATTGTTTTATTGCTTATGAATGTCTCAATACTTCATTGAATGCATAGAGTGAGAAATAAATTACTTTAATGTGAAAGTAGGTATGACTGGACATTGATTTATTGACATTGCTGTGCGTCCTTTAAGTTATGAGTCATGCTCAATACCCTGTATGAACAAGTTACTTACCTTCGGTAACGCTTTTTCTGGTGGATACAGTATCTGCCTGTGGATTCCTCACCTTTCGAATTACCCCTTGCGTAGCATTCCACAGAAACTTTCATAGCTCTCCCATGTTGACGAGGACCTCACAATGGCACAGCTTCGCTCGCGACAATAAGACGACTTTGTCGGCATGCTGACGTCAGTTCCACCCATTTTTTCCATGCCTTCAAGGTGAACAGGTAAACCGACTTTTCACAAGTATACACACTAAACAAAATATGAACATAGCCTTCAAGAAGAAAGGAAACTGGAAATTCTAAAACAAAGAAGTTTCCTAGTGACAAGCATCATATTTCCAATGACAATGAATACAAGACCGTCATACCCAAAAGTCTTTTCGGTATAAGTAGGTAAACAACGGGGAGGCGGGTGGGTCAGTGAGAAATCCACAGGCAGATACTGTATCCACCAGAAAAAGCGTTACCGAAGGCAAGTAAATTGTTCTTCTGATGGATACATCTGCCTGTAGATTCCTCACCTTTTGAATTGAATCCACAAGCAGTCCTGCTCCCAGAGGACCTATACCAAAAAGTCCTGTAGCACAGAACATGCAAAATGGCCGTCCCTCCTCTCCTCCGAATCCAAGCAGTAATGCTTCGCAAAAGTGTGGAGGGAGGCCCAAGTTGCCGCCTTGCAGATGTCTAGAACAGGGATACCTCTAGCCAAAGCCGAAGAAGACTTCGCTCTAGTGAAACAAGCTCTAATACCTTTAGGCAGCTCTTTCTTGGCCAAGGCGTAGCAGATCTTGATGCACAGGATGATCCACCACGACAGTGTTCGCTTGTGGACAGCCTTGGCCTTCATTTTTCCCATGTAACCAATGAAGAGTTAGTAGTCCAGCCTTAAGTCCTTGGTTCTGTCCAGGTACAAGCTAACCTCCCTTTTAGGGTCCAGGCGGTAAAGCCTCTCCTCCTCCTTGGAAGGGTGAGGATAGAAAGTGGGTAAGGTGATGGACTGCCCTAGATGAAAAGGTGTAACCACCTTAGGCAGGAAAGGAGCTCTGGTCCTGAGAACCATCTTATCTGCATGGATAGCGGTGAAAGGAGGCTTAGAGGTAGCTCACTAACCTCTTGTCAGAGGTAATCGCAATCAGAAAAACAGTTTTGAATGATAGAAGCCTCAATGGACAACTATGTAGAGGCTTGAAAGGAGACCCCATTAGGAAAGCAAGAACTAAATATAAATCCCACTGAAGCATAATAAAAGGAGTGGGAGGAAATCTATTAGTGGGACCCTTCATGAAGCGCATGACTGTGGGAGACAAACAAAGATGGTTGGTCTGGCAAAGAATGGCTGACAAGGCCAACAAGAAGCCTTTAACAGTCACTACAGCACAACCCTGCTGAGCCAAAGAAAGAGAAAAACTAACAGACATGTGGGCCTTCAAAGAATCAATTGAACACTCCACATCATTTAAAAAATCTGGCCCACCTACTAGAATAGACAGATTTGGAGTGTCTTCTGGCCGATAATATAACATTCACCACAATCAGTGGGAAAGAGAAAAAACTCAGGTTGCCCTATTCAATCTCCAGGCATGAAGGCGCAGGCTCTGGAAGTGGGGGCGTAGAACCTGCCCCTGCGATTGCGAGAGGAGGTCTGCCCTGAGAGGGAGATGGAGAGAAGGGTGCGATGAGAGGTGAAGAAGGTCTGTGTACCACACCCTTCTTGGCCAATCCGGGGCAATCAATATGACTTGGGCCCGGTCTTGGCGAATCTTCCTCAGAACCCGAGGAATCAAGGGTATGGGAGAAAACACAAAGAAGCTGAAAGCTCCAATCTAGTTGAAACTGGTCCCCCAACGCTCCCCGCATCGGATACTGGAGACTGCAGGACAGGCAGTGCTCGTTCTCGGTGGTGGCAAACAGGTCCAAATGAGGAAACCCCCACATCCTGAAAATGTGGTGGAGCACCTTCAGATGAATACGCCACTCGTGATCAGCCGAGTATTGCCGACAGACTGTCTGCAGGCCCATTCAGCACCCCGGCCAGATGATTTGAAATAACGCAAATCTGGTGGTCCTGAGCCCAGGACCAGAGCCGCAGAGCCTCTCTGCAGAGACTACACGACCAGACTCCTCCCAGTTTCATGATGTACCACATCGCAGTAATGTTGTCTGTCAGGACCTGAACTGACCGACCGCAAAGGGAGGGAAGAAAGGCCTTGAGAGCCAAACGTATTACCCGCAGTTCCATAAGACTAATGTGAAGCAATCTTTCCTCTGGAGACCAAAGGCCCTTGATCCCCAGATCCCCCAGATGAGCACCCCACCCCATAGTGTAGGCATCCGTTATCACTGTGGCCACTGGTGAAGGAGGTTGAAACGGCTTCCCTTGAGACAGGTTGCCTGAAACACTCCACCATAACAGATCCGCTGCAGTCTCTGGAGATTCTGACCACCTCCCTGAGATCCCAGTTGTGTTGAAACCACTGCCTGCGGAGACACCACGGGAGTGCCCTCATGTACCAGCGTGAACGGTTGACCATCAGTATGCAAGAAGCTAACAGACTGAGCAGGCGCAAAACCTTCAAGACTTGAACAGCTGCTCCATCTTGAAACATTGGGATCATAGCTTGGATGTCTAGAATCCTCTGAGGAAGCGGGAAAGCACGACTCAGTAGTATCCAGTACTGCCCCTACGAACAGGTTGCGCTGAGAGGGCACCAGGTGAGATTTGGGTACATTTATTGAAAAACCCAAGTTGAACAATAGTTTAGTTGTTACTTGCAGATGATGCAGCACCATGCCTGGCGACTTTGCTTTGAGCAGCCAGTCGTTCAGATAGGGGAAAACAGGAATCCCCGACCTTCTGAGATGCACTGCCATCACCTTCGTGAAGACCCGTGGTGTGGATGTAAGACCGAACGGAAGGACCACAAACTGATAATATTGAGACCCCACCGTAAAACAGAGATAACTGATGCAACTTCAGGATGGGAATGTGAAAATTCACATCTTGTTAATCGATCGACACGCAGTCTTCCTGCTGCAGCGCCAGAAGAACCTGGGCTAGGGTCAACATCTTGAACTTCTCATGCTTTGAGGTAAAAATTCAAGATCCTGAGGTCTAGGATCGGCCTCAATCGCCCATCCTTTATGGGGGATCAGGAAATACCGGGAGTAGAATCCCTGACCCCTTTCCTGCTCCGGAACCACCTCCATCGCACCTTTCCGTAACAAGGACAGGACCTCTTGTAGCAGAAGCAATAGATGGTCCTCCAGCCCTAGCGAGGAGGGTAAGGAGGGGGGAAACTCCTGGAAAGGAAGGGCGTACCAATTTTCTACAAGATTTAAAACCCAAAGATCAGATGTAACAGAGTTCCAATTTTGTAGAAAATAGGACACTCGGCCTCCTACAGGTCCAACATGCTCCAAGATGGGGGATCTAGAGCTGCTTCCCTGCTGAACCAGTGGGGAGGGACAGAGGAGGAAGAGGAGGAGGAGGAGGAAGAGACCTGCTGATTGGCCCCTCACAGACTACCTCTTCCCTTCCCTCTACATGACTTATACAGAGGGTTCTGCTGTTGCTGTCTGCCTCGAAAAGGAGCCGCCTTCCCAAAGCCCCAAAATCTTCGGAAACCAAAACCTCTAGGCTGGGATTGCAAGCCAAAAGATCTAGCAGTAGCTCTGCTATCCTTGAATCATTGTAAAGCTGAGTCAGCCTTGGTCCTAAAGAGTCTTGAGTCGTCAAAGGGAAGGTCCAACAGCGTGGCCTGGACGTCTGGAGAGAATCCCGACCCTCTCAACCAGGCATGCCTCCTAGTCGCCACCAAAGAGCCCATTACCCTGGCAACGGAGTCAACCGTATCGAGGCTGGACTGGATCACCTGACGGGCTGCAGCCTGCGTGTCCGACAGTACCTCAGCGAAGTGACCCTGGAAATCCTCTGGCAACTTAGGTATTACCTCCTTGGCAGAATCCATCAATGCATGGATATAACGCCAAAGCAAGCATGTGACAGTTGATTTCAAGGCCAGGCTGGCCGACGAAACCCCTTTTTCGCGGATTGTTCCACCTTCTTGGAGACCCTATCCCCCGTATACCGAGTGGAAGGGAAGGAACCAGCAGATTGTCTTGAGGAACAAGACACTTGAACCACCAGGCTCTCAGGCGAAGGGTGTGACGATAAAAATGCTGATCCCCAGGCGCAACCTTCTAGCGCATTGCCACCGTTCGACACAGCAGGGGCAAACATTGGCTTCTGCCATACCTCCAAAATTGGATCAGTCAGAGCCTTGTTGAATGGAAGCAAAGGCTCCACTGCAGAAGAGTGCAGAACCTCTGTTAAAATATTAGATTTGACCTCTGTCGTTAGCAAATGCAAGTCCAAAAGGTCAGCAGCCTTCCTTATGACCGAATGGTAGGAGGCCACATCCTGAGAAGGAAGAGCCTTTGGAGAGGAGAGCTCCCACTCCGGTGATGTGTCAAGCCCACTGGCTTCTTGCAACCCTGCAAAATTATCTCTAGGGTATAGTATCTCCCCCTCCTGTTGCTCCTGAAATTCCTCTTCTTCCAGAAGCCTCTGAGCCTCCCTCCCTGATCGCATCTTCTGAGTCCGCGGCGCCGGAGACCTCGGAGCCGGAGACCTCGGAGCAGGCGTCGATAGAAGACCTTCAGAAGCAGGCAGCAGCGCCGACCGAAGTCGAGATGGCACCGGAAAGGAGCCAGCCGGCGCTGGTGAGTAGTACCATCCTCCCCTCCTGAGGTGTAATCGGCGTTGAGAACCTTGGCGTCAGGAGAGGCCAAGACTGACTCATTGGCATGAATGGTGCTTGGGCATAATGCTGAGGAACGCCCAAATTATAAGAAAACGGTCCCACAGGGCCAGCCGGCGTGCCGGATGGGTTAACGGCCCTGGCATACATCACATTAAGACAATGCGACCGATCTGCACCTGGAGCTGGGAAAGGTGGGTATGGATCTGGAACCGCCTGACCCGAGATAGATCCAGGACTTAGTACGGGCTCTGGTTGTGGTGCTGGAGATGCCGGATCCGGGATTGGAGCGTCCGGAGGCGCTGGAGACTCTACCATGGGCGCCGGAGATGGCGTCTGAGAGTGTACAGACACCTGCGGTGAAGAGGAGACGTCATCCTTCCTATGACGACGCCAGACCTGGGACACAGACTGACGACTTCTCCTTCGAAGAGCGATGCTTGAATCCATGTCGCCTCTTTCTTGTGCTTTTTGGACAACCTAGAGGTGTGCGGAGTCAGCTACTTCGACCTCGACTTGGTTCTCTTCCGACCTTCTTCGCCCGGGCCATAAACAACTTTACTTGCCTTTCCTTAAGTGGCTTCGGATTCATCTGATGGCACGAAGAACATTCTTCGTCGTGGTCCGACGACAAACACCAACGGCAGTCTTTGTGAGGGTCTGTAACCGACATATGGCTCCCACATTCCCTACAGTGTTTAAAACCAGGCTTCTTCTGAGTAGCCATTATGCAGAAACAGTTTAAGGACAACTGCAAAAAAGTTGACAAAGAAATGGAGACCTAGAAAAACCGTTGCGCGTCGATGGCGTGGAAAAAAGGAAACAGACGTCAGCACGCCGATGTGGTCTTATGGCTCCGATTACGTCAAGCGGAGTCTCGAGCGGAGCCGTGCCATTGTGACGTCCTCGTTGACGTGGGAGAGCTATGAAAAAGTTACCGTGGAATGCTGAGCAAGGGGTAATTCAAAAAGGTGAGGAATCCACAGGCAGATGTATCCATCAGAACTACGCTTACACCCTCTGAGGGAGCCTTGGATTTCGACCACAGCTACCACTGAGAGTCAAGTACAGAATGGATACTTGGCCCAGTTGCTCATGATCGATAGTAGGTCGGGCCTTGGGACATCAGGCGTACAAGGCCTCAACCACTACAATTTGAAAGGGTATTTGACAACCTAATTCAAGAACAAATTTTAGACCTCTTAATGTCCAGAGAATGTAAAGCCATTTCTGCTGGAAAAAGGGGTTTTGGAAGAATGTTAGCAGGGAAAACGTTTGGTTAACATTAAACAACAAGTTACTTACCTTCGGAAACTCCTTATCTGGCAGAGACAATAACTAGTCGCAGATTCCTTACCTTTGAATTACCCAGGCGTCGGACTGGATCCGGAAGATCTTTCCTGAGCAGTACCCCTGCATCCTGTGGGTGGTGGTGTTTGGCTCCGTGTGGGTCTGTGCAGGAAGTGAGATCCACAGCCCCTATAAAGGCGGCACCTAGGTGCAGTGATGTCAGTTTCTTTTCATGATTTTCCATGGCAGAAATGCAGTCATGAAGCATACGGACCACTTGTGTGGAAAAAAATGGCCCTGAAAAGGATCAGCCATTTTCCTAGAAATCCGCTTGCAGAGCGGGGAGGATGGGTGGGTTGATCTATTAAAAAAAAAAAACGACAGCTAGCTATAGTCTCTACCAGATAAGGAGTTACTGAAGGCAAGTAACTTGTTAATCTGATAGAGACTTCTAGCCGCTGGTTCCTTACCTTTGAATAGATACACAAGCAATACCATTGCCGGTGGTGGGTGTACGGAGCAATTTCAAACAAGAAAGTTCTGCAGGACCGAAAAGGCAACATGCCTATCCCTATGGACCTGACTTTCCAGACTAATTTTCGGTGAACATGTGCAGGGAAGCCCACGTTGCTGCCTGGCAGATGTCCAGGACTGGAACTCCACAAGCTAGCACAGCGGTCGCAGCTTTAGCTCTGGTGTAATGAGCTTGCTTCTTGGCCAATGCCTAGAGGTTGCTTCTTGGCCAATGCGTAGCAGACTAATGCAGAGCATGAGCCATCTGGAGATGGCCCGCTTCTGCACACCTGACCTTTCTTCGCACCAACATACTCCACGTAGAGTTTGTCGTGCACCCGGAACTCTGGTGTGGGTTCAGGGTAGAACGACAACGCTCTTTTTGGGTACAGACTGAGTCGTTCCTCTTCTTTAGAGGGATGTGGAGGAGCGTAAAAAGTAGGCAAGGTGATGGATTGACCTACATGAAATAGGGCGACTACTTTCAGTAAAAAGGAGGCCCTTGTGCTAAGCACCAGTTTGTCAGTATAGACTGAGGTAAGGCAGCTTTGATGAGACCTGCAGCCCACTCACTCTACGGGCAGATTTAACAGCCAGAAGAAAGGCTCTTTTGAAGGTCAGAAGACTGAGGGGACAATTATGAAGAGGCTCAAAAGGAGCACACATTAAAAAAGTCAAAACCAGATAAAGGTGCCACCGGAGTATAAATGGTGAAGGAGGTAAGAGATGGACAATACCTTTTAAGAACAATTGTGGTTTGCCAGGCAGCCGCAAACTGGGAGAAAGAGCAGATAGATAGCCCTTAAGAGTGCCCAGAGCAGAGCCCTGCTGGGCAAGGGAAAGAACGAAGAGAAAAACTTCAGAAAGGGGGGCAGAAGGGGATCAGTCTTTTCCTGCACACCATGCCACAACTTATTTTCCAATGGCAAATGTATACCATATTGGTGGAGGGCAGCATAGCTGCCTAGATGACATTACAGACTTCCGGAGGAAGGTCGAAGGCTGTCAACTGTTGCTGGTAATCTCCACACAAGGTGAAGAGTGGACAGGTTCAGGTGGAGAATCCTCCCCTACTCCTTCGACAGAAGATCCTCTTGAAGGGGCAGCCTGATTGGAGGATCGATGGCCATGCTCAGTAGCTCGGGATACCAGACATTCCATGCACAGTCCTGAGCCACAAATGACACCACCATGCACTGCTTGTCGCAATACCACATAGCTGTGGTCTTGTCCGTGAGGACCCGACTATACCTCCCCTTGATAAAAGGCAGGAAGGTTTTCAATGCCAATTGAACGGCCAGCAATGCCAACAGGATGAAGTGAAGAGGTCTCTACCTCACACGAACTCCCCAACCCAGCAGTGATGCGTCTAAACAGTCAGCTCTGGGAGAGGGAGGGATAGGGGCAGGGAGAGGGCTCTCAACAGCCCAACTGTGGATAAGCCACCACTGCAGATCCTTTGCAGTCTCCTCCAAAACCTGGGTGGAATCTGCTAGGTTACCTTGGCGCAGGGCGCACTGAAACTTCACATCCCACTGCAAGAACCACATGTGCCATCTGGCATGGTCGACTAGCAGAATGCAGAAAGTCAATAGGCAAAGAAGCCTGAAAGCAACCCTCACTGAGACCCAGGACTGAGGCTAAAACATCAGAATCATAGCCCAAATGTCTTGGGCTTGTTGGTTTGGAGGGAAGGTCCGATAATGCATTGTATTCAGGATGGCTCCAATGAAAGGGACAGGTGCGGCTGGCAAGTTTATAGTGAACCCTAAAGATGTCAGGTTCGCAGTCTGGAGGTGGTGCACAACCGACTGTGGCTAGCCCACATTCAACAGCCAGTCATTAAGGAGTGAGGGAGGGGCAAGACTGGTATGCCCAGCTCCAAAGATGTGTGACAACCGCCATCACTTTCGTGAACACCAAAGAGGTACTGGCGAGGCTATAGAGGAGCATGGCAAACAAAGTGCTCCTGGCCTAGAACTGCAGGTAATGCCTAATGGTCTACAGGATGGGGACATGGAAATTGACATCCTGCAGGTCCAGTGCTATCTAGTCTACATATTCAAGGCAGATAAAATGTGGATTAGCGTGAGCATCCTGAATTTGTCCTTCTGTAGAAAGATGTTGACCGGAATGACATCAAAAATAGGATCAAGTCCTCTGAGGTTTTAGGCACACGGAAATAGGAGTAATATATGGTTCATCTTTCCAAGGCCGGGGGACTTGCTCCTTTTGCCACAAGAACCTGTCTGATGTGGGTGGAAGATGTAGCAGGTCAGAAAAGAATGATAGGGCACTCACGCCCTCATCACCAGCAGAATGGACTACGGCAACGTCCTCTATGCCGGAATCAACAAAAAACTCCTCCACAAACTCCAGACCGCCGCAGCCAGCCTAATCTTCGATATCGCACGGCACAACCACATCACCAAACACCTCTGACCTCGACTGGCTCCCTGTTGAAAGAAGAATAACTTTCAAGCTGCTCACGCACGCCTACAAGGCCCTCCACAACATCGGACCTTAATACCTCAAAAACCGCCTCTCCTTCCATGCACCCAAGAGAAGCCTCCGCTCAGCCGAACTCTCCCTAGCCACCGTCCCACGCTTCTACAGGAATAGAGCGGGAGAAAGGTCCTTCTCAAACCTCGTAGCCAAGACCTGGAACGATCTCCCCCTTCACCTCCAGCGAAGCCAGACACTGCAAGAATTCAGGAAAAACGAAGACCTGGCTTTTTGAATGACCTCAACGGAGCCGCACTCTCCCCCGTGCCTGGAGACCCTTATGGGATGGGTGAGTAGTGCACTTTACAAGCCCCGGATTGATTGACGTAGAACTATCTGCAGCACCAATCTGCTGGACGCTTTAGTCTGTCAAATGACCCACACAGTGGCCACTGTAGGAAAGTGCCTCCTTTTGGCATGGTCACCCCCACTTTTTGCCCTAGTACGGATGCTTTTCGACTAAGTGCACTGGGTCCCTGCTAACCAGGCTACAGTGCCAGTGCTCTTTCCCTAAAACAAGGTACATGTTCAATTGTTAAATCCATTGGCAAGGACTTTAGCACCCCTGGAAGTTCCTAGTAAATGGTACCCCTGTCTACCTAGAGCATGGGTACTAAGGAGGGTCCCCAAGGGCTGCAGCATGCTTTATGCCACCCTAAGGGACCCACGCACAAATTGCATGCAGACTGCCAAAGCTGGCTGCGTGAAATGGTGCAAACCATTTTTTTTATAACAGCATGGCACACTCCCTGTGCAATGCCCACTGCATATGCTATATGCAAGTCACCACTACAGCAGGCCTTAGAGCCCTAAGGCAGGGTGCATTATATGTGAGGACATATCTGCATCAGCAGATATGCCCCTGTGATGTCTGGTTCCATTGCCACAACATTGCAAGTGTTTAGGAAGCTATCTTAGGTACATGTACTGGTCATCAAGAGTTACCCAACTACATAATGGCTTCATTGAAAATAATGGTGTTTGGTATCAAACACCTCGTCCTGACAAATCCATACTGATACCAGTATCGGATTTGTTCTGACATGCACACAGAGGGCACCTTAGAGGTGCCCCCTGAATCCTACTAGTCTCAGCGTGCTGGCTTCATGATACCCTCCAGCCTGCCACCACAGACCAGTTCCTAACCCCCTGCAGGTGAGAGCCCGTGCTCTGAGGTTAGAAACAATGCCTGCTCCGGCAGGTGTTCACACCTCCTCCAGCAGTTTGACTAGCGTTTTCGCATATCAAGCCCAGAGGCTTCAAAGACTCTACCACGCCTTAGATATGCGAACCTGGCTGCCCCCAGACATGGGAGATGCCACCCCCTTTCCGTGAGGGTCATTTGGCACCAGAACAGGTGGGAAAATTAGCTAGTCAGAAGGCTTGTTCACTCTCAGGCTAGTCACACCCCTAACGTGGACTACCTGAAGTGAACAATGAAAGGGTTCCACCATCGTGTTTCTAGCGGAAAGAGGGAGCGGTGTGGCGCAGCAGCCAGAGCGCTGACTCTGGAGCGCAGGGCTCACAGTTCGATCCCCAGCGCTGGTGGCAGATCAGCTCAGAATCATGCGACTCTGGGTAATAGCTCATTTAATCTTCCCGATTGCCCCCAGCGCCATGAGACCCTTACGGGTGAATAGTTCACGCTTTACAATTTATTTTTTTAGTGGATCTAGGAACTCTGAGTCAGGTTTATGTCCACCCTCCACAGGAAGTGGTCATATAGGGGGTGTAGACACCCCAGGGGTAGGTAGCCCATTGGCTACTACCTTACACTCTCCTTAACTCATCTAAATTCAGCATTTAGGTAGCTCCCTCACACCAGGTACTCAGATTAGTCTACTGGGAACAGAAGGACCAAGAAGAGCCGAAAATACAAAAACTGCAGACCAGACCCAAATTTGGCGCAAAAGCTTGCCTGCCATCCCACTTTCAAAAAGGCCCCAATACTTTGAATGGTTGAGTACTTTACCATTCCACCTCCTACTTGCCTTGCAGTCATAATTACAGATTACCGACAATTGCAAGGACCGGACTCGTCCTGCAGCTGTGCATCCTCCTAAAGCTTTGGAGGACTGCTAGCACTTCACCAACCAGTCAGTATCTCCCCTGAAGTGGAGGAGCCACTTCCCTGCAGAAACAGACCGCATCAGCTCAGTAAACCATTCTGCTGACCACCGGGTTCGCAGAGGAAGCAGCCTACCGGTAGAAGGACTTTGTAGCTTCCAGAGGTCAGCTCTGTTTCCCCAGTGAGTTTCGAGCCGCTAGACCCTCCAGGAGCCGCCCAGCACCAATACCCTTGGTACTGGAGCCCTTACACAAGCCAAGGCTTGTTAAGTGTCCAGTCCAGACACCAACCCTGCCAAGACGACCTACCTACTAGGGATGTCAGCATCACCAGGGACAGCACAGGGTGGCCCTGCTGTTCTGTTTGCCGCACACCACCAGGTCGACCCAAGTGAGAACCTCCAACGCAAGTGACCCGGCAGCCAAAACACCTCTGCACCCGAGCCCCACAGCCAGATTCCGAGCCAATCAATGTTGCCCGCTTGCTCCAGAGACCCTCAAGAGCCGAGCCCCCTTGAGTTCTGCCGGACTTGTCCCGAAGTCACCACTTGCAGCCTTTTCTGTTATCGGTTTCTCTAGATTTTAACGAGTAATGTTTGAGGCTACCACCGCGACCAACATCTCTGCACCTGGACACACCAGGGCAGGTAAATGTGAACTGCTTTTTTTTTTTGAACGTTTAAAGTACTTTAGACAATCAAGTCCATTAAAGTGGCAACAAGAAAAATATAGGGAATAAATTCAATCCGTAAAAGTCAGTGTCACCGTGTACATCATAACCAGTTCAAAGGGTAAACATCTGTGGCACAATAGTGTTTTGTTATAAGAAACATGTCGAATATCAGAACATTTAAAAGTGAAGTTACATGAAATGCTAAAATCAAACTAGGCCTCAATAGGTACACATAGCGAGTTCATTTAACTATAGAAAAAGGGTGAGGGACTCCGAGCAGGCAGATCTGCTAACGGTGATTATGGTGCAACTGCTGGTTAAAGCTTCTGGGGGCGAAGCAGAATGTCATTACAATAGATACATTCTATAAAAGAGAAATTGGCGAAAGACCAGCAATTAAGCTAAAGTGCTGATTCGTAAAGTGCCATGAGCTCTTATTAAAAATACAAAATATTCACAAACTGATGAGCTAAAAGATTATTTTTGCCAACATCTGATTCTGGGCTGTGAATTCCAGGAACAACATTCTGAAATGCAGAATCATAAGGTGCCATGCGCTAACTATTATCCTGGCTTTCGGCGCACACCAGAGTTGTGTCCCTATGACCCTGAGGGATTTGGGAATGTGGCTAAATTCCTTTATATTTTGTCCCCTCTGTCCAGAAATTTTATCAGGCTAGTTATTGCTTGCTGATGGGCATCGACCAAAAGAAAATAAACAGCAGCCTGTATAGTCCGTATCCCTTATTTGATCATATGACGTCAGAGGAACTTTGTGTTAATGAATTAGCACGGGGCAAATACAGAGCAGGTGAGAAAGACTCTAGAAGCAAGCCACAAAGATGGCACGTTACGGATAGGGCGACATGCCCATACAGGCAGGTAATCTTGAAGGGAAACAGTCCATACGAAGGAGGCAAAACGTAATACAATGAGAATGAGTCACTGATGTATTATTGAACAGCTTTTTGAGTGCAGCTCCTATTGATAAAGTCTGCGTGTTTTCTTCTCATGAATTTCTGAGAATCAGACACATACAATCCCTTGAGAACCTCTTTTTTTAAAGCTATTTTAAATTGCTGGTAAGGCAGGTTTAAGTTCCAGAGAGCTACTGCGGTTTTAAGCTCCAAGGCTTCAGAAAAAGCATTCTTCCAAGCATGAGGCGACAGGCAGTTTACAGATAACACTTCTAGCCAGATTAGATTCTTCAGTGAGCCTTCTTTTTCGGCTCGTGCTGAGTGCATGTATTTCAAGAGGCTGGCTTTCTGTACCAGGAGTTGATCGCTCAGCCTGAACTGCTTGTGGTTCTGTGGATCTTGGCCCCTAAGCACCTTAAGCCCAGAAGAGTAACCCTGAGAATAGTTTGTAAGTGTACCTATGCAGTGAATGTTTCTCCCATAGGAGGTCATTACCATATTCGAGGCTCATGCCTCAAATCTGACAGCTACGTTTTTCTACTGTTTTACCTGCAAAAATCTATAACGTCTAAAGTACTTACCGGATTCCGATAATCTTGGTCTCTAAAATTATATAAAAATCGGTTATTTTTCGAAATTGACTTAGAGTTTCTTCTTGATTGTGGGTCTCATTTATTGAATGTGTACACAACAAATACTTAACACTACCCTCTGATAAGCCTAAACTGCTTGCCCACACTACCACAAAGAGCATTTGGGATTATTAATTTAAGCCATGTAAACTAATAAGGGTTGTATGGAGTTTCTGCAAAGTGTACCTCATTTTGGTGCACTACATAGAAAACTAGCTTCCTACAGTCATTGCCACTAAGGGCAAGATAAAGCAGCTTAGAGGTTGCTGCCAGACGGGCGGGAGACTAGGACATTTGCTGTCCCTGCTGCCCAAGACGTTGTCTACTGGATACCCAACCCCAGAAGGATAGGGATGCCTCTTGCGGGGCCCTGGTCTTGCTTATATCAAAATTACTGCCACTGCCTTGATAGTGGTAAAGCTGTTGGGGATACTCCCTAGCAGGAGGGAAACCCAGAGGGAGTTCTTTGAAAAGCTTTAGAGCAGAATCTACCTGGTCACCAAATACACGAGACCCATCAAAAGGCATATCTAGGAGTGATGCCTGATCATGAACCCAGAAGCCTGCAGATCTCATCCATATGTGGCACCAGAGGACCATCCTAGTCCATGTTGCTCTGCTTAGGAGTCTAGTAACAGCAGTGTCCATTGGCTAACAAAGCATTTGGCCACACATTGGCCATCCTAAAAGGTTTGCGCCAAGTTGGCATGAGATTCTTCTGGGACCGCCAGCGAGACTCTTCCGCAATCATATCCCATTTTGCGTAGTAGTAACCTAGCAAGCAGCTGGCACTGTGACCAAATGAAACACTAGCCGAGGAAAATATCAGTTTCCCACATGCCTTAATTCTCAAACTCTTTCTGGGGCAGGTCATAGGAAATGAGGCTTCCTAGTACAATTCTGAATTACCAGGCTTTCAGGAGTAGGGTGCTGGGTCAGGAAAGCAGTGTCACCCAGAGCAGGTCTGTGACGCTGCGCTACTTTATTTACAGGTGGGTAGGTACCAAGTTAAGCCCGAGTATCCAATGGAGGATCAGTCAGCTTCGTTGAAGGGCAGCAAGCACTCAGACAAGCTCTGCCAAGGCCACAAAACTTAAGCGAGGACTTTTGTTTCCTCCTTTGCAGACAGCAACCCTAAGAGCAAGACTTCAGCTGCTCTTCTGATGACCACTGCAAATGAGACATTTCTTCCGTTGTTTAGACAGTGAGGTCGGGGTGGGCGACACAACAAGGTTCTATATCAGAAGAAGTGTCCAATGCACTGGCCTCTTGTAGGTCCAAATAAGACATATTGAGGGGAATTCATCTCCATCATCATGAAAAGGTGGTTGGCTCTGGTCAAAGCCTGTTTTCAAAAGCTGGTGGAGAACTGGAGGGCAGATCCCTGGCAAAGGTACTGTTTTGTCACAGTCCGAATGTATTGGGGCTGGGCTCTTCTGAACTGTGCCAGAACGTGGCGTCAGCCCAGGTAGAGACAATTTGGTTTTGAGACAGACTGAATAATAGGATAGATGTCCTCCTCTGGTGTCTGTTGATAAGGTAGATATTTCAGATACCCATTCATAATGGAGTCCGTTAGGGATGTGTCCTTGCCCTGACCCGATTCTCTCTCTACTTAACCAATATGGCATTTCACCTTGAAGATGATCGGAATGATGCACCCCAATTAGCGGGCTCTAAGGTTCCTCTCCTGCTATTATTGGCAGTTCATACCCTATTAATATCAAAAACCCTGAGTGATCTGCAATGCTTAGTGGACAAATTCTCTGCTTTGTAGTGATCGTGGACTGGTGAACAATCATAAGAAGCCTACATTTATGGCCATCAGCCTACATAAGTCTTTTAAGAAGTTCTATTTTTCTGGAGGACAGACCACTAGATGGGGTTGGCAAGTTCACTTACCTGGGGATCAATGTCCGGGGCCTTGCAAGTCGAGAGAAGTAGTCTGAATCCTACCCAGCATGTAGCAGCCATCTTAAAAATGCATCGGGCCAGATGCAGTGGCCATCTTGAAAATGCATCGGGTCAGATATCTTCCGCTCTGAAAGTGTATAGAGCCAAGGCAGAGGGCAGTGAATGGGTCTGAAGTGTGTGGCAATGCTGATCTGACCACATTGGGGGTGGCTAAGAACACCTTTATAAGAGCACTCACACAGCTGCCAAAAAAACATCCCATTGATACCCCTCAGACATGACCTGGCCCTCAGGACAATTTGCCATAAAGCCCAACTCCAACCATTGCTATTTTGGCGAAGGCATAAATATACTGCAGCGTTGGAGGGCTACTACTTTTCTTTCCAGGACATGCCTTCTCACAATAAGGCTAGCAACATCAAATGGCTCTTTTGTCAAAAATATGCTGTATAAGATAGGCCCTGGCGAATTTTTTTCTTCATGCCCTGTTTCAAAGCACTTAAAGACATCCCTCAAACAGGCCTTTTGGGAATATACTTTGTCTGAATAACTCAGACACATCTCTGAGATTCCTTACAGACAAATTTCTAGATTTCAAGATTGATATAGCCTTTGAGCCTCTCCTAGACCATATAACCCCAATAGCTGCTAAGAGCATATTACTTAAATTTCGATATGGCATTCTCCCCCTAGAGACGCTCCGAGCAAAATGGAACCCAGGTGGTGCTGTGACTATTACATGTTCATCAGGTCATAAGGCAGAGGTATCTCTAGCACATTTTATATTCTTTTGCCCATCATATGTTTGCCTTAGAAAATCCTGGATTATCACACTATGCAAACAACTCGGATGTCGGCAGCATCAGGATGTGCACTGAATCCAGTCAGGCTATTGTCTGCAGTTTCAAAATCTTTTTGCTGGTGCTTTAGAATGAAACCATTGGTCTGAACTTCTGGATAGCATGGAGGCCAGTGTTTTTACCTGACAATGCGATGAAATTTGCCTGCCTTTTTAAACCCTTTTTCGTTATCTGTTTTGGTTATAACGAGCTTACTTTTTAATAAGGGTTTTTTTTTTTAATTTATTTTTTTAGATAATAGGATTGTATTTTAAGGCTATTGTCCCTATTTAATAGGTCTCTTTTTAACTTATAAAAGTGATGGACATTTTATCCTATCAAAGGCCATTTTCTGCTTTGAACTGACATTTTATAAGGCCTCATGGTGCTATCTATTTTTAAATGTTGTTGTATGTATATTTGTCTTACTTGTGTACTTTTATGGTTGTAAAATACCGAATAAAGTATTTGATGATGAGGACTAAGGTAGGAACTGGAAAGGCTCATTAAGTCTACTCCGAAGCAGGAGCTGAACCTGAAGTGGGTTTGGTGAGCAAAGACTGCACTGAGGGCAGACCCATTGCAAACATCCAAATAGAGGCCTTTGAAGAGCCAGGGGTCCAAAGGCAATCCAGAGGAGCTGGCAGGGTATCAAAGATGCAGAGCATGGCACCCTTAAACGTCTGTCTGTTACGAGTCACCAACAGACTGGGAAATTCAGAGTGACCAGCTGCAGAATTGGTTTCGCAATAGGAGACTTGATGCAAGAGAGGGGCACAACTTGGCATTTTTACAACTTCTCAGAGGGAAAGTGGCAAGGCTGGGAAGAAGCCCCCTTAGACTTCTTATGCGTTTTTTCGACTTATTCTTCCCCAAAGACTTGTATTGCAACGATGACCCGTCACAGAATGCACCCAGATCGCAGGAAATAAGTTGGTGGCCTTAGGCAACTTCCTGAGGTGTCCAGTGGCACATAGCTTGGTTTTGTAATCGCGGATCGCTTTCAAGCTCAGCAGGGTACATTCCTTGCTCGACTTGCAGTACTAATTCGAACCAAGACACCAGAGGCACACTTTGTGGGGATCCGTCACAGGTATTTGCTTGCAAAATTCCTTCCAAGGTTTATACGCTGAAGTTTTAGGAGAAGTCATGTTCCTTTCAACACAGGAAATAAATCTAGAAAAAACGAAACTGCTGAGAATAAAGTAGGAGCAAACACCAGATTCACATACAAAGGCACTAAAGGACAAGTTACTTTCTTTCGGTAACACCTTATCTGGTAGAAACATGATCTAAACGCAGATTCCTTACCTTTGAACTTCCAGGAGCCAGGCTGGATCTGAAAGGTTTTTTTATAGCAGTACCTCTGCGCGCTGATAGGTGGCGTCAGTCGACTCCGCGTAATGTGGTAGGCGTCTGGTTAGTCGTCGTGATGTCAGTGTCGTCAATATAGGCGTCATCCCAGCGGGCTATCAGTACTTTTCACAGCTTTCCAAGCCAGATGTGCGGAGCCATGAAGTGACTGACCGTGGTGTCAAAAAACTAGGGCCCTGAAGGAGAAACCGCCATGACAAAACCAATCCGCAGTGCAGGGAGGATGGGTGGGTTGGTAAGGAATCTGCGGCTAGATCATGTCTACCAGATAAGGCGTTACCGAAGGTAAGTAATCCATCGGATAGACATCTAGCTGCAGATTCCTTACCTTTGAACAGATACCAAAGTAATGCCATCCCCGGAGGAGAGACTGCGGAAAGGGTTTTAAACCAAGAAATCCTGCAAGACAGAGCTACCAAAGAGGCCCTTCCTGCGGACAGGAGAATCCAGGCAATGGTGTCTGGCGAACGTGCGCAGAAATGCCCCCGTGGCCACTCGGAAGTTATCAGTAACTGGAACCCCACCCTGAAGAGACGTGGTGGTTGCCTTCGCCTTGGTGGAATGGGCCCTAAGGCCTTCAGGAGGCCGTTTCCTCACCAAGGCGTAACATTTTAATGCAGAGGATGTCCCAGCGTGAAATGGTCCTCTTCTGAACTGCTCGCCTCTTCTTTGCTTCAGCGTACCCTACGAAGAGTTGGTCGTCCACCTGTAACTGTTTAGTCCGATCAAGGTAGAACGATAACGCTCTTTGGGTCCAGGCGCTGGAGACCCTCTTCCTTGGAAGGATTCGGAGGTGCATAGAATGTAGGGAAAGTAACAGATTGAGCCAGATGGAAAGGTGTTACCACCTTAGGCAGAAATGATGCCCTAGTGCGGAGCACTACTTTGTCCGGAAAGACGGTCAGGTAAGGAGGCTGCCTGCAGTTCGCTCACCCTTCTGGCAGACGTTATTGCCACTAAAAAGGCTGTTTTGATGTGAGCAGCCGGAGGGGGCAATTGTGCATAGGTTCAAACGGTCCACACATCAAAAGCTGTCAACTGTTGCCTCTCAATCTCCACGCAAGGAGGCAGAGAGTGAACAGTTTGGGTGGAAGATCCTTCCCTGCTGCTGTGACAGAAGATCCTCCCGAAGGGGCAGCCTGACCGGAGGATCAATTATCATTTGCAGCAGCTCGGGATATACCAGACTCTCCGTGCCCAAGGAGCCGCAAGGATGACTTGGGCCTGGTCGCTCCTGATCTTGAGCACTCTGGGCAGGAGTGGTATTGACAGAAAGGCATACAGGAGGCCTGTGCTCCACTCAACGAAAAGCGTTGCTAAGGGAGAGCCGCCTTGGAAACTCCAACGCGCAAAACTGACATTGCACGTTCTCTTTGGAGAGAATAGATCTAACCAAGGATCTCCCCACTGTTGAAAGAGACCTTGCACCACCTCCGGATGAAAACGCCACTCGTGATCCGCAAGGCACTGGCAGCTAAGTTCATCCGCTCTGGCGTTCAGAGAAATGGCCAGGTGTTGAACCACCAGGGAAATGCCCTGTTCCGGCCAAGTCTAGAGACGCAGGGCCTCTTGACAGGGTCAACGACCCCACCCCACTTGTTGCAGTACCACATGGCGGTAGTGTTGTCTGAACACCTGAACTAGCCTTCGTTTGAGGGATGGTAAAAAGGCTTTCGGTGCCTACCAGATCGCAAGAAGCTCCCACAGGTTGACATGGAGCCTGGATTCCGCCAGAGACCAGAGTCCGCTGATCTCCACCTCTCCCAGATGGCCATCCCATCTCAGAATGGTCACTACCGTGACATCTGGGTGGGGAAGAGAAGGGGTCTACCTCTGACCCAATCGCGGTTTGTCAGCCACCACCACAGGTAGTTTGTGGTTCCCTCCGATATCTAAACCAGGTCTGCGAGATTTACCCCGATGCTGTGCCCATTGGAACTTGAGGTCCCACTGCAGAGCCCGCATGTGCCATCTGGCATTGTCCACTAGCAGGAGGCCCAGCAGCCTCAGAGTCACTCACCAAAATCCAGGATAAAGGCTGAAACATCGGTATCATAGCCTGAATATTCTGGACTCTGCTCGGGAGGATAAGCCCGAAACTTAATATCCAGAATTGCTCCGATGAAAGGGAGCGTTTGAGAGGGAGTCAGGTGGGACTTCGGCACGTTGATGGTGAACCCCAGCGAATGCATGAGGTTCGCCGTAGTCTGGCGATGGGAAACGACTGGTTGGGACTAGCCTGCCTCCAAAACCCAGTCGTTGATAGGGGAAGACTGGAACCCCCTGACCTCCGCAGATGGGCTGCGACCACCACCATCACCTTGGTGAACACCCGAGGGGCACTGGTGAGGCTGAAGGGGAGCACAGTAAACTGAAAGTGCTCATGGCCCAGCGTAAACCACAGGTAGCGACGATGGGCTGGCAGAACGGTGATGTGGAAATAGGGGTCCTGCACGTCAAAAGCTACCATCCAGTCTCCCGGGTTTAGGGCAGACAGGACCTGAGCAAGAGTGAGCATCTTGAACTTCTTTTTGAGGAAGTAGTTGAGGGCCCTGAGGTCTAGGACGGGAAAGCGGGCTCCGTTCTTAAATGGAAGAAAATAGCGGTAATAGCAATCGTACCCTATTTCTGGCCCGAGAACCCTCTCTATAGCTTCTTTGGCCAAGAGTCTTGACTTCCTCGCTGAGTAGGCAAGGTAATCCTCAGTCAGCTGATTGTAAGTTTGAAGCATGGAGGGAGGGGTAGCCTTGGAGGGGAGGGAGTAGCCCCTTCGGACTATTTGCAGCACCCACCTGTCCGAGGTGTTATCTAGTTGTTGGTGATGGCGTATCCTGCCACCAACTGGACGTCCATGATCCGGAGGGATCAGACTAGGAAGGTTTTGCGGGGGATGAGGGGGTTGTGGCTGGACCGGACTTCTGGCCACGAAACCCGCAAAGTCAGGGTGAACCACGGCCACGCAGAGGTTGTTAGACTTGCAGGGTCCTCTGGCTGGAAATAGGTTGGCGCCGTTTGAAACCCCTTCTATAGCCACAAAAGGCCGGGATGAGGTGGAGATGCCCAGGGACTTGGCCGCAGCCAGAGTGTACTTGAAGCGCTCAAGCGCTGCATCTGCCTGGTCCCCGAAGAGATGGGAGCCATCAAAAGGCATGTCCATGAGGTTAGCTTGGACATCGCACGAAAAACGAGTTACTTACCTTCGGTAACGTATCTGGTAGAGAGACAGTCTAGCCGCAGATTCCTTAACTTAGAATATCCCCAGGCGTCAGACTGGATCCGGAAATCTTTTTCCCCAGCAGTACCTCTGCGCGCCGGGGGCGGCGTCACCCAGCTCTGCCCTGACGTCGTCCACGGAAGTGACGTCAATGGAGCCATATAAGTCCCCCCCGGCGAGCTGACGTCAGTTTTGAACTGTGAAACTTTTCTGCGCCACAACGCAGTCACTACAAAAACTGAGAGTATGGGAACAGTGTGCAAAAAATATCAAAAATCTGTGAAACAACAATGACAAGAAATCATAGAGTGATGAGAACCAACACCATGTTAAAAGAGTACGTAATACTGGAAGGGGCTGAATGGAGCGAACAGAGCACCCGCCCCTAAGAACAGTCTCGCCTGAAGAGGCAACGTCATTGGAAATGAATGGCATGACAAACGAAAGACAGTTTGCAACCACAGGATGGAACTGTATGAAAGACTGTTAGTAACCACAGGATGTCACTTAAGGGAAGTGACCACAAGTGTGCAACAGAGAATGTGTAACCCCCCGCCCGCAAAATAATGACCTATGGACTGTAGCACAGTCAAATAGATCCCCAACTTAATCGACTGCATCACAGACAGAGACCCCAGAGTAATGGGGAAGAATTAGATGAGGGCGGAGGGAGGGTAGAAGAACATGAGAATCCCATGCCGGAAGAACCAGGGTGGAGGAGCATGGAAGGGCATATAACCCAGCCACCCAAGAACGAGAATGGGTGGAGAGACAGCGTGCTAAAACAGAATGAAGCATCCTGCCCCGGAGGGAGGTGAACTGGGCCACCCCGCAGG
Organism: Calotriton arnoldi; assembly: GCA_963921515.1. Lineage (NCBI taxonomy): Eukaryota > Metazoa > Chordata > Amphibia > Caudata > Salamandridae > Calotriton > Calotriton arnoldi. Next base: position 1,284,950 of record CAWUFW010003011.1, read on the forward strand.
AAGAGCAAGGCCACCTGTAAGGAGGCAGGTGGGTAGAACCCAACCTGGAAAGATCCTCGCAGAACGGGGAGGATGGGCGGGCGTTAAGGAATCTGCGGCTAGACTGTCTTTACCAGATACGTTACCTAAGGTAAGTAAATCGTTCATCTGATAGAGACATCTAGCTGCAGATTCCTTAACTTAGAATAGATAACTAAGCTATACCCCCCATTGGAGGAGGGTCTGCGACTGAAACCCACCAAGTTCGCAAGGGAATTAATCCATCAATAAAATTGACTAAAACAAGGTGGGGACAGCAATGCCAGCGTGGCTGACACCAGACCCATGAAGCTCAAGGTGAAAGCATGAGCAAGGGAAGCAAAGGTACCACAATCCGTCAGAGGACGGTACCAGCCCACGTTCGTCCAGACAGGGACGAAATGAAATCACAGAACCAGAATGGTCAGTGCATAACGGCAGAATGCCATAAACCTCTGCAAAAAGAAGTCAACTGGGTACAGGATCCCAGGATCCGCAAGAGAAAGTCCCAGAGAAGGGACCAAACAGTACAACCGAGTCAGAACATACAATGGAGCATGCACAACAGCGGATGTCAAAAAATGACATGTCAGGGGCAGAAGTCGTCATGCCGAGACATACAAACTACGACTACCAGGAGATACATAGATGTGGATTATAAGAATACAAGTAAGCAGACAGTGTGTATCGTGAGAACCACACCACACAAATGCACAAGCCCAACGAAATGCAATAGCAACAGCATGTGCGCGTCGGCAGAGAAAGACGGGCGCATCACCAGGTAGTCAACCAGCCAACCGTACCCAAGGTACGATGACCAAAGGTCACTGGCAAAGCCGGACACACACACAAAGCTATCTCCCATGAGGGAGAGAGCGAGACGGAATCTGGGACAATCCGCAGAAACCACAGCATGGAAAACCCTGTATGCTCGCCCTCTCGGGTGTGTACACCTCATTACATATATAAAGCATGAAAGTGACAACCAAGGGGAAACTCAAAGAGCAGCCATACTGGTACCAACGGCACCTATGTGAAACATAGCAGGACATACAATGTCCATCCACTAAAAGGGGCGACACCAACCCCCCGATCGGGGAAGGAAAGACTGGGCCCCCGAGACACAGGCAGGGACACTGACCACCACATTAATGAAGGAGTCAGTAATACCCAGACAGTGTCAGAAAAAGTATATATGTATATACAGAGATTGGAGGATGCCAGAGATCATCCGGAGGCAGAATACGTCCACTGAAAATCGCAGCAGAGGCCAGGAGTAGAATACCTGAGCCGTGTGCGGCAACGAACAGAAGAGCTTGAGCCCCGGCAGGGGAAGGGCAGAGGGAAGTAAAGGGCACAAGTCAACACACAGCAGAGACCTGTCTGGCGAAGACTCCACTGCCCATACACAGACCCCAGACAGGGCGTGAGCTATGTGAAAGCCCAAGCCCTACCCAACACCAGGGAAGAAGAAAATACCACAGGAAGAGAACGCAGCCAAAACAGTGGCGCAAGGAATACCGCTGGCACCCCGTGACAGCGCACACACCCAGTGCGGATCCACATGTGGTGTCCGCCTAGAACACACAAAAAACGTTCCAGAGCAGAATGGAACAATGAGCCCACATGGACGCGTACTCACGCTGAAGACAGCCAACGTTGCCAGAGCATAACTAAGGCTGAAAGAATAGCCAAAGGCAAGACCGGAGGACGTGAAACCCCTTGGGGCGGGCCAGATATGGCAGAAACCCAACAACACACTGGAGCAGGCTGCGTCCACAGACGCAGGAGAATGCTACGGAACAACCATAGGCTGGAACACAGAAGCCTCAGGAGAGGGCCACGCCAATCCGTGGGTCTGCAGAGGAGGTGTCCTACCGCAGCAGGAAGATGGCCCATAGGAAAAGTCCCTAGAGGTACAGAAAACATATGAAGACTCTGCAGGAGCCTCTGAAACTTCCTGGGCAAGGAAGAGCAGCTATATAATAGCTAACGAATACCCCACATAGGGTATTTCACATCCCCATGAAAAGCAAGGGACACCTCTTGAGACAAGCTCATAGGAAGAGGGCAGAAAAATGTATACTCAGCTGGCCCAGCTGTACCAAAGGAAGGGAAAAACACGGCTGATCAGCCAAACAGTCTGAGAAATAACGTCTTGAACCCAGAACGGAGACCAGAAAAGCAGTGACAATACTGCATATGAAATTAAAGGTCCGCCATGAGGACTAAAAACCATGGGAGTCATGGGAACCCAGACATGAGGCGCTGGACCGCCGAGTCAGCATGCCTGTCAAACAGATTGACCCCATCAAAGGGCAGATCCCCGAGTCGGCAACGCTGCACTAGCCTCCGTGGCCATCCGAGGAGGTGACTTTTGCCCATTTTTCCTCACTCTTGCACTTACTCGCTTTCTCAGGTGTTCTGCCTCTTCTCTCCGCAGCCTTTTCTTACTCTCCGCTTTGCCGATTTGTCTCTAGGGATATTTTGAAAGACAACTTCATCTGATTAAAACATGGATTCTAGCTACTGCCATTGAGGGAGAGGCTGGGAATCTACCAAAGATGAGGGCTGCACCTTTGTTATCTTGCAGCAGGACATAGGCCAATGACTGCTCTGGATAAAAAGGCGCTTTTGTTCAGATCCATGGTAAAAGCTCACTGAAGTGTAGGGAGGAACCAGAGTGAGAGAAGAGGTCTTTGGTAAAGGAAGAGAGGCACGGGCTAGAGCAGGTGGGCGAGGGGGGGGACGGGGGGAGGGCGGTGGCCCAACAGTCTCAGTCACAGCTGGGCCAGGACACACTGGGCAAAGTCTGACAAGGTTTCTATGGCTCAACATGGCTCAAAGGTGCTCCAGTGGAAACTATCATCCAGAAAAGTTGTATCATGCTTAGGACATGCTAGGACCAGCACTGGAAAAGGCTCTGAGTTTGATGAGGGGACGGAGACTGTTCCTTCAAGGGCTGACCATGTGACTTCCCCAGATCAGGAGTGATGGGACAGACAAGTGCTGCTTGGATTTCTTGCCTTCATGATGAGACTTCTCTCCTCCTGGTCTTTGACTTACAAGGACCTATTAAATTGCCTCCCACTCCCCAATGGCCGTCAGACTTCAAGTCATGCTAGACCCAAGACACCACAGGCAGATGTGTAGATCAGTAAAAGACATCAAATTACTGCAGATGCAGTGCTGTATGAAGCCTGTGGCCTTCAGGGTCTTCCCTAAAACGGTCTGGAAAAATAGTTTTCATAGCTGTGGATCTGAGAAAAGCACAGGGGAAGGAAAAAAAAGATATCAAGGGGCAGGTGACGTAATTATATATAGCTCTCTGCTGTCATTACTGAAGGCTTTGTGTGGCCACCCCAGAACCAGATGGCATCAGCTATTAGGCCGCAGGACCAATTGCTAGAAAAAGTTCTAATCTGGCACCTGGAGGAATCCAAAATGTGAGGATTTTACAGTTAGCAGTGTTCATCAGTATTAATAGGCAAGATCCACTGGTCCATGGTTATTCTATCCCAAATGACAATACTTGCCACCCAACCCAGTCTTATGAAGCAAAACATGCAAGTCCGAGGCTCTGCAGGCAAGGTCAAAGGACAAAGTATTTGGCCCACAGCTTTTACCCAAATTTGTGCCTCTAAACAAGTAAGACTGCTGCTGCATCTCATTTTGAAAACTGATGGCTATGTCTGACAAACTTCGTTTATGTTATGGAGTGAAAGAAAAAGTCTTGCATAACACTTACTTTGAATAACCTCCCCTACTCATTGAAATATCTGCCTTTTCACCCACCCTTCATTGGCTGTCTAAAGGCACATCAAGCAAATAGATTGAACATCGAAGAAAGCATTGGGTGTGTATCAAAGAATGAATGCACAAATTGCCTTCCCCAGCACACAAGCGACAGAATTTACTACAGGCCAGGTTGCACAATATTTGTCAGCATCACTACCATCTTAAAAAAAACAACAAAAAAAAACATGTTCTGGTAGGTCAGGGATCGCTGAAGTGCACATCAACCACAAAATGACACCCCTGCACTCAACGTCCCATGGCCTTGGGTGGCCAAACCAACGGTGTCCAGGCATCTCCCAAGAACCCAACTTGCTTCTCCAGCCCATGGTCACCTTCAGTAAGTCTCCCTGCCCAAGCCTGCAGCATCTTTACCGAACCGAAGATCTCCATTGGAATCCACAGGGTCCCAGACGTCTCCTTGGCACTCTGCACCCGGCTGCCCCTGGAGGTTCAGCTCCTGTGCAGATTGTTGGACCCTGCAGTGCTGATCCTAACCCCAGGAGCTTTGCTCCCCCACCCAAGTGGCTAACATTGGGTCCCTGCACTCTGCACCCGGCCGCCCCAGTGCCGCTGGTGGTGCAGTTTGAGTGTCTACCTGGACCTTGGGGAACCTTGGTTCTAACCACCAAAAACTATTCTTGCAGGTAGTTTACTTACCTGTAAACCAATAACTTTCTTTTCCCCATAGGAACAAATGTTGTGATGTTTTGTTCCTAAAATTTATCTAAGTGTCGAGCTAACTTTTGTATGAAAGAAAAGTAACTATATTGCAAACTTTAAAAAGTCTTACTTACCTTTTATTGTAGGATCCACGGAGTAGTCTATGTAATCCAAAAGTAACACGAAGCTAATAAAAAAAGAATCTTTGCAATTTAAACTGTTTTTAAAGCATATACAAACCTGTAAAGATTGGAAATCCATTCCCAATTGCATTACCCTGTAAAGTTTTACAGTTGCAAGTACATTTACCTACCTGTACAAAGTCCTGCTTAGTTCTAGAAATAAAAACAAGTATACTTTTTTTATACTTACCCAATTGGTCTGGATTTTGTCAGTGTGTACAATCAGTCCTTGATTGAGTGAATACAATAAATGCTTAACACACCCTCCTGGTAGGCCTAACGGCTTGCCCACACTACCACAAAGAGCTGTTAGCACTTCTCTAATTTAGCCTCTGCTATACCTCTGGGGACTCCCTGGACTCTGCACACTATACCTTACTTTGCTATGGTCTATACAAAGCCAGCTTCCTACAGTTAATATCTAGCAGCTCAGCTGAAGTGGATTGCCCGCTGGCTGGCGGGGCTCCATGTGGGGGCCCACGCAGCAGCCTGCAGTGAGGGGGAACTACTGGCTGTGCTGTTGGGGGTCAAACTGGCCCCCAATACCGGACCCCGGCTTCTACAAGTAGCACTTTGGTGCTGGAGATGGGCCTGTTGCTATGTGGGGTCAGCTCCACTCTATGCTCTGGCAATACCTCTGGGAGGGTTCCCGAAGGCTGGGGATGGATATTTTAGTGCCCGGCAATTGGCTGTGTGGACTGAAGCAGACATGGAGAATCTTGGAGACTGTTACTCAGACTGTTCCTTTAGAACGCTGGAGGCAGACAATAGCTTAATAGTCAGAGCGGTGCAAGCCATGTATGGGGCACTGGACCCAGATCCTCCTGTTCATGAGCTACTGCAGACTCTGCTCACCTTTCGCATGGGGCGTCACCTTTTCACCTGGCTTTATAAAATGGCACTTTCCATGAGGGCTGAAGACCTGCCCACTTTGCGGGACAAATGGGAGGTTATGCTTGATAGGGCTTTTACGGGGAAGTAGCGGCACAAGGTTCTAGAACGCTATTAGCTTACGCGTAACACAAGGTTCAAATTCATCCAATTTAAGTTTCTACAGTACACACCCCACAGATTGAATGTTATGCTTCATGTCCCTGACATTAGCTACTCTGGGTGTGCTCTGATTGATGCAGACTTTATACATATGGTGTGGGACTACCCAGTCAGTGTGTTACTGGATGCAGGTGGTTATGGATGTGGAGCGAACCTTAAATCACTGTCCGCATTGTAAAGCGGAGCTATACCTTCTTAGTCTATACAAGAGGCAGTCAGAGAATAGAGAGTAACAGAAGCCTGGACCTGGTCTTAAAGATAGACCGCAGGAACATGTGCGTCATTGGCAGTCGCCTCATGGCCCTCCACACAGCAGATGGCGGGCTGAGGTAGAAACACTGGCCTTAGAGGAAGGTGCAGAGTTACGAACTGAAGAATCTAGAGGACTGCGGAGGAAACAGATTGCAGACTATGGTAAGAAGTGATCGCTAGTTTTTGGGACTTGGTCCCCTAGGGGAGAGGTAAACAAGGGCACTGATGGGGCACAGATGCACAAGTTACTAACTTGTGTAACGATATATCTGTAAGAGACAGTAGTTAGTGACAGATTCCTTACCTTAGAATATCCCCAGGCGTCAGGCTGGATCCGGAAAGTTTTTTGCGTAGCAGTACCCTTGCGCGTCGGTAGGCGGCGTCGTGCGGCTCCGCGTCCGTCGTCGGCGTCGTGATCGCCGGGATGACGTCGCGGGCAGTACTAGGCGCCGCCCCTGCGCGCTGACGTCAGTTCTGTACACGACTTTCCGCGCCAGGAACGCAGAGCCATGCAAGAAGCTGACATAGGTGTCTGAAAAATACTAGGGCCCTGAAAGGGATGTCCTTAACCCTAGAAATCAGTTCGCAGAACGGGGAGGATGGGTGGGGCGGTAAGGAATCTGTCACTAACTACTGTCTCTTACAGATATATCGTTACACAAGTTAGTAACTTGTGCATCTGAAAGAGACACGTTAGTGACAGATTCCTTACCTTAGAATAGATACCCCAGCAATACCAACCCCGGTGGTGGGTCTGCGAACAAAGATCAGACAAGGAAGTCCTGGAGGACAGAACGGCCAAAGAAGCCGTCCCTCCGGACCTGACTGTCAAGGCAGTAATGCTTTGTAAACGTGTGCAGCGAGGCCCACGTAGCTGCCTGACAGATAACCGGCAGCGGAACACCGCGGCCCAAGGCCGTGGTAGCAGCCGTTGCCCTGGTGGAATGGGCACGCAGCCCAACAGGAGGTTCCTTTTTAGCCAAAGAATAGCAGGTCTTGATGCACAAGGTAACCCAGCGGGAGATGGTCCTCTTGTGCACCGCCCGACCTTTTTGGCGCCCACGTAGCCAACAAAGAGCTGGTCATCCACCCGGAAGTGTTTTGTGCGGTCAATATAGAAAGAGAGCGCACGTTTTGGGTCCAGACGGTGGAGCCTCTCTTCCTCTCTGGAAGGATGCGGAGGCGGAAAGAAGGTGGGCAAAGTGATGGTCTGCCCAATGTGGAAAGCAGTAACCACCTTTGGCAAGAAGGACGGACGCGTCCGAAGAACAACCTTGTCTGGATGAACAGACAGAAAGGGAGGTTTGCAAGATAGAGCCTGGAGCTCACTCACCCGCCGAGCGGAGGTGATGGCCACCAGAAAGGCTGTCTTCAGAGTCAGAAGACGAAGAGGACAGTTATGTAGAGGCTCAAAGGGAGCGCACATTAAAAAGGTAAGAACCAAGTTCAAGTCCCACTGAGGCATCACAAACGGAACAGGAGGGAAGAGGTGAGTAATGCCTTTTAAGAACCTGTTAACAACAGGGGACTTGAAAAGGAGGGCTGATCAGGGAGCCTGAGGAAGGCCGAGATAGCACAAAGATAACCCTTGATGGTACCCAGGGCAGAACCCTGTTGGGCCAAAGAGAGAAGGAACAGAAGGACCTCAGAAAGAGGGGCAGAAAGGGGATCCACAGCCTTTGCTGTGCACCATGCCACAAATTTGTTCCACCTGCAGGCGTATACCACCTTAGTGGAGGGACGCCTGGCTGCCAGAATCACATCACAAACTTCGGGAGGCAAGTTGAAAGGAATCAACTGCCGCCGCTCAATCTCCACGCAAGCAGGTGTAGACTGGACAGGTTCGGGTGGAGGACCGTCCCCTGCTGCTGCGACAGAAGATCCTCCCGAAGAGGCAGACGGATCGGGGATCTACGCTCATATTGAGTAGCTCGGGATACCAAACTCTTCGAGCCCAGTCCGGAGCCACAAGAATGACTTGGGCCCGGTCGTGCCGAATCTTCTTCAACACTCTGGGTAGAAGTGGTATAGGCGGAAAGGCGTACAATAGACCGCAACTCCACTCGTGACGAAAAGCGTCGCCGAGCGAGTGCCGCCTTGGAAATTCCAACGCGCAGAACTGATGACATTGCGCGTTCTCTTCGGTGGCGAATAGATCTAACCAAGGCTCTCCCCACTGTAGAAAGAGTCCTTGCGCCACTTCCGAGTGAAGACGCCATTCGTGATCCATCATGCACCTGCGGCTGAGGTTCGTCCGCCCTGGCGTTCAGGGAACCTGCCAGGTGTTGAACCACCAGGAACATGCCCTGGTGTTCCAGCCATGTCCAGAGGCGCAGAGCCTCCTGACAAAGGGTCCACGACCCCACCCCGCCTTGTTTGTTGCAGTACCACATGGCAGTGGTGTTGTCTGTGAACACCTGCACTACCTTCCCTTTGACAGAGGGAAGGAATGCCTTGAGTGCAAGTCGGATCGCCCGGAGCTCCAGAAGGTTGATATGGAGCCGGGACTCCGCCGGAGACCAGAGGCCTCTGATCTCCGCCTCTCCCATGTGACCGCCCCATCCCAGAAGGGACGCGTCCGTCACAACTGTGTGCTCTGGCTGGGGAAGGGAGAGGGATCTGCCCATGACCCATTGCCGGTTCGAGAGCCACCACTGCAACTGTTTTGCAGTCCCCTCCGAGATCTGGACGTGATCGGACAGGTCGCCCTGGTGCTGCGCCCACTGGAACTTCAGGTCCCACTGCAGAGCCCGCATATGCCATCTGGCATGAGTGACCAGCAGGATGCAGGAGGCCATGAGGCCCAGCAGCCTCAGGGTCATCCGTACCGAAACCCAGGATAAGGGCTGAAAGATCGGAATCATAGCCTGAATATCCCGGACTCGCCGTTCGGGAGGATAGGCCCGAAACTGCGTCGTGTCCAGAACTGCTCCGATGAAAAGGAGCTGTGGAGAAGGAATCAGATGCGACTTTGGCACATTGATGGAGAACCCCAGCGAGTGCAGGAGTTCGGCCGTAGTCTGGAGGTGGGAGACAACTGCCTGGGACGAGCCCGCCTTCAGCAGCCAGTCGTCGAGGTAGGGGAAGACTGAAACCCCTGCCCGGCGCAGATGAGCTGCGACCACCGCCATCACTTTCGTGAACACCCGAGGGGCACTGGTAAGGCCAAAGGGGAGCACGGTGAACTGAAAATGCTCGAGGCCTACCGTGAACCGAAGGTAACGCCGGTGGGCTGGCAGGACGGGGATGTGGAAATAGGTGTCCTGCAAGTCCAACGCTACCAACCAGTCTCCGGGGTCGAGGGCAGTCAAGACCTGAGCTAGGGTGAGCATCTTGAACTTCTCCTTCCGGAGGAAGCGATTGACGTTCCGGAGGTCCAAGATAGGACGCATGTCCTCCTTGTCCTTTTTGGGCACCAGAAAGTAGTGGGAGTAGCAACCACGCCCTACTTCTGGGGTCGGAACATGCTCGATGGCCCTCTTGGCCAAGAGGGCCGTGACTTCCTTCTGTAGAAGCACCAAGTGATCCCCTGACATGCGGTGGAATTGAGGTGGCATGGCTGGGGGTGGTCTCGAAGGGGAGGGAGTAGCCCCTTCGGACAATGTCCAAGACCCACTTGTCCGAGGTGATGGGACGCCAGTGGTGAAGGTGATGGCGGACCCTGCCCTCGACTGGCGTGCTGTGCACCTGAAAGGAGGGACTAGGAGGGCTTGGAGGCCGCGGACGGGTTGGAGGTGGTGGCCTGACCCGCACGCTGGTTGCCCGAACCGCCACGGCGGTATCCACGTCCTCGGCCACGCGAAGGCGCTTGCTGCGCGGGCCGTTGGCCGGGCTGTGGACGTGACTGGGCGCCCCTTCCGTGGCCACGAAAGGGGCGAAAAGCAGACGTTTGCGGAGGGCGCACAACAGCAAGGCCCAGGGACTTAGCAGTAGCCCGTGAATCCTTGAAACGCTCCAGCGCATGGTCCGCCTTTGAACCAAAGAGACCGACTCCATCAAAGGGCATGTCCATGAGAGTATTCTGGACATCCCCTGAAAAACCAGTGGTTCTCAGCCAGGCGTGGCGACGCAGCGCCACCGTCGTTGCAAGCGATCTGCCCAGCGAGTCGGCGGTATCAAGGCCACAGCGGATGGTATACTTAGCCGCATCACGCCCTTCCGCAATAGCGCGGGTAAGCAGTGTCTGGACCTCCTCAGAACACTGCGGCAAAACATCAGCCACCGAATCCCACAGGGAGTGGGTGTATCGGCCCAAGAGGCAAGCGGTATTAACAGACCGCAAGCCAGCACTGGAGGAAGAGAAAGCCTTCTTCCCAAAGTGATCCAGGCGCTTGGATTCCCTATCCGGAGGGGCGGTAGGGAAGGCTGTTTGGGAGGCAGAGGCTTGGACAACCAAGCTCTCAGGGGTGGGGTGTTGGGAGAGAAACAGGGGGTCGCCCGGAGCCGGGCGATGGCGTCGAGCCACGTTCCTATCCACAGGAGCCCCTGTGGTGGGTTTGGACCAGGCACCCAAAAGAACGTCAGTGAGTGCATCGTTGAACGGCAGCACAGGCTCCGAAGAGGAGGCCGCCGGCTGAAGCACTTCAGTCAGGAGGTTAGTCCTGACGGCCACTGTAGGCAACTGGAGATTTAAGGCTCCAGCAGCTCTACGCAACACCGTTGCAAAATTAGCCCCCTCCTCCGTTGCCACGGGAGGAGACAGCATGCCAGAGTCGGGGGAGGTATCCAGCCCACTGGCATCCCCAAGTTCCTCAACCCAGTCCGGGTCAAACTCGCACTGTTGTGTGAGAGGGTCGTCAGACCCCTCCCAGCTCTCCTGGTCCTCCTCAGGTTGAAAAGATGGAGGAGGAGGGACATAAGGGACCCAAGGCCTCATCGGCGCCGGAACCGGCGTCGGGCGACGCCGGTCCGGCTCCATGTCCGGACCCGGGAGAACCGGGAACGACGCCGCCCGGAGCCCCGGACGGCGTCGGAAACGGCACCGGGGACATCGGCGTCGGCGGAGGCGTGGTTAGGTCAACCGGCGTCGATGGAGGTTGCGGCACCACCGGAACCGGGGTCGAGGCCGGGGCCGGAGCCGAGGCCGGGACGAAGGCTGGTGGGACAGGCGACGCCGGGACCGGAGTCGACGGCGACGCCGGAGCAACCCCATCTGGGCCCGCGGGGCCCGAAGGCGCACCGGAGGGACCTTGAGGCCCGAAGAGGCGGGCCATGGCCGACAGGAATTTCTGTACTTCGGCCGGAGTCGCCCCGAACCCGGGAAGGACGGGTAATGCGGGGGCAACTCGACAGGCACGTCCGGGGCCGCGGGGGCGGGGACGGTGCCGACAGGGACCTCAGCCGAGTCGCGCGACCGGCGAGGCGAAGTCTTAGAGCGATGACGCCGCTTAGACTTCTTGTGCTTCGACTTACCGGAGGAGCGCGAAGACTTGGATTCCGACGAACGGCGGGGACTCCGCGTCCGGCCCCTCGACCTCTCCCGGGACCGGGGCTTGCTGCGGCGCGGAGCCGACTGCCGGACTTCAAGGAGCTTTCGAGACCGCTCTCGCAAAGCCTTCGGATGAAGTTTCCGGCAGTCAGGGCACGACTTCGTGTCGTGGCCTCGGCCGAGGCAGAAGAGACACTCGAGGTGGGGGTCCGTGATGGACATCATACGACCACATACCTCGCAGGGCTTAAAGCCGGGCATCCCTACGACACCTTAGGAGTCGTGAAGACTCGTTGAAGAGAACAGTGAAAAATTTCACAAAAAGATAGTCAAAAAGTGACTAGGGCACTGCTCTTCCCGGATCTGCGCTTACTGGCGCGGAAAAGAAGAACTGACGTCAGCGCGCAGGGGCGGCGCCTAAGTACTGCCCGCGACGTCATCCCGGCGATCACGACGCCGACGACGGACGCGGAGCCGCACGACGCCGCCTACCGACGCGCAAGGGTACTGCTACGCAAAAAACTTTCCGGATCCAGCCTGACGCCTGGGGATATTCTAAGGTAAGGAATCTGTCACTAACGTGTCTCTTTCAGATATGTACATCAAATGTGGCTGGATGCCCAAGATCTCAAAACACCCCACCATCCTCTTGTATTTCTTGCACCGTACTGCACTGATGAAGGGAGGTACGACAGACATTCATTAAAATAGCTGGTACTCATGGTGCCTTTCACTGAGCAACCTTTTCACTTTTTTCCCTTAGTTATGGTCTTGTTAAGGATACATACCAGTTTATGTGCTTTCCTTCCTTCTATTGGCACACATGAAGGATAAGGGAAGATCACTAATATCAGAAGGGTGAAGTGTATAATAATGTGGTTATGATTACCATGTAAGTCCTATTGTATTGCATGCTCAGGGGACGTGCATGAATGTATTCGGACAGACATTTACCGTTGTAATGATTTTAAACTTGAAAACAAAATAAATTTAAAAAATTTAAAGTAATTGTTGCCTGAATTTGGTTTATGAGCATTGTCATAATGGTGCTTGCGGTCAAGGGTCAGATGGCAATGGCAGACTGAGGACTGCTCTGCCAATTCTGCAGATATTTCAAATTTGGCAAAGTGTGAGTGTAGCTTACAGGAAACAAATTTAGAATTACTTTAACATATTGGACTTTACGTGAGGAAAATAAAGGGATGTCATTTTAAACAACTGAGGAACAAATTACTCACCTGCAGGCACTACCAGTATCTATCATTTTGATGACATCATCTGCACAGGTAACCAACTTTTCTTGAAGCCCAACTACTTGAACCTGCTGCTTCCCATCCTCCAAAACCCGAAGCTTCGCCTTTTGGTTTAACAGATCAAACACCTGGACAAGAAATTAGAGTATCTGCAATTAGCACAAGGGACACATGATAGTTAAACTGAAAGTCACAGCTCAGATCAGTAAAACACAAGTTGAAGTTAATGCTTGTTTGAGGGGTATACAATCGAAGGTACACTATTTTTAATTGATCGTACTCATTGGATGCCCACAAAAGTTTGCCACGGTAAAAGGTCTTTTCGTACAGCACAGAATCGGTTCAGTTTGAAGTATTGGCTCGTTTATGAGCGAGACAAAGCCAAGTTTCACTCTCTACCCTCACCAGTTCCACTTGCTTCCACAAACCCAATGGCCCATGTCTGTCAAAAGGTTGACCAGTGTTTCCCCAACTGTGGGTCGTGACCCACTGGCATGTCGTGAGCTGATTTTCTGTATCTTATCACATTTACTGTGCTTGAAAGACAGAGGTCAAATGTTAAGCTATGTCTGACAAATTGCTTCTTACATTGGTGCTTACAAACCCACTTTACAGTCAGAGAAAGTAAAGTGAATTATGTGACAATCTTGCTGATGTACAGGAATTGTGAAAGGAAAGGCTGTAGGAGGTCATTCTTTGTAACAAAATGTAAATAACTACATGAACTGCACACGTTAAGCAGTTAGGAAAGCAAAAATGAAGCTATTTTTGTAATTCTGAAGTGCAATATAAACAAAGATTTGAATAGGATCAAATCAAGACACTTTCCTTGGTGATGCGCAAATAATGAATATTCAGTAAAAACAGATTTCCACACATTTGGGTACAATATAGTAGTATCAGTAAAACTATGTGTGCAAATTCAGTGGCCAATTCAATGACAAATGTGCGGTCTGTAAATAACAATGCGCTACCATCCGATACATTTATAATAAAAAAAACGCCCCCCTCATGTCTATTAAAGCTAGGCAGGTCGCGAAAGTTTGCCGCTTTAAAAATTGGGCCGTGGTTCTAAATCGTTTGGGAAAAACTGGGATAGACTACTGTTTTATGGTAGGTTAGAGAGATGGGACAGAGGACAGGAGCATTAACAACTATTTCAAGAGAGATCCAGAATCCTTAAGAAGCCGGTGAACCAGGTAAAGAAAACTGAGCATCAGTACATACAGAGCAACCACAGCCTGCACTTTGCTAATAACTGAAGCCATTAAATCCCCCCAAAAAAATGGAGTCCCATGTAGTTATACTATCTTACTAAAAGGAAACACTTATCCGCTGGCAAAATCGGAATACAGAATATGGTAGCCAGAATGTTGAGGGTGGGGGGAGCGGGACACGTCCTATCTGAACAAAACCGTTCTAATTTCTTATTTTTTGCTGTTTTCCCCTTCAGGAATTTGAATGCAAGTATAACCCAGTGTTAGAAATGGGGGTCTCTAGTTAGCAAGGGTTTGCACCTTTGTCCAAGTAGGGACCCTTCCTTCTAGTCAGGATAAGGGAGTTACACTCCTAAAATAACCCTTGCTCACCCCCTTGGTAGCTTGGCACGAGCAGTCAGGCTCATCTTAGAAGCAGTGTGTAAAGCATTTGCACATAACCAACAGTAATACAGTGAAGACACTACAAAAGGACACCACACCAGTTTAGAAAAATATCCAATATTTTTATATATCCAAAACAAGACCAAAAATGATAACAATCCAGCATACAGTTCTCAGAATTCTTCAGTAATCAAAATAGACTTTAAAAACAGCTCCTTGAAGTCGATTGCTCCGTCTGGGGCTATCACAGCGTCGTGAACAACAAATCCAAACAGTTCTGGCTGACCGCGGCGTCGTGGGCCAGCTACGGTGTCAGGAAGACACGCAAAACAGTACCTTTAGAAATGCAGGGCATCTGCGACCTTTCGATGAGCCCCAAAGGGCTGGCGTCCGCAGGTGTCGGTTCCGGAAGTCAGTGCAGGAGTCGTTGGGCCCTTGAAGTCACACGCGTTGCAGATCGAACTCCTTGCGGGTGAAGTGAGGAGCGCTGGCGTAGGTAGGCGTCGGGGCTGCAGTGCGAAGTGCAGCATGCGGTGCCCTCAGGTCGCAGTGCAGGCAGCAGCTCGGTGACGGTCATCCAGCGGCGTCGGTGAGACCAGGGCTGCGGTGCGAAGTGATGAGGTGCTTGTAGCGATGCTGGGAGGTCATGGTACAAGCAGCGGCGTTGTTGCTGAAGCGCTGTTGTCGGCAGACGAACTGGAGTCGATGGCGCCAGCGTCCGTGGGCCAAGGCTGCGGTGCGGGATGAGGACGGTGTGTCGTGTAACTTACGAGCGGTGCCCTCGAGCCACAGTGCAAGCAGCGAAGTCGATGTCGGCGTGGAGCGTCGTCGGGGCTACCAGGGCGACCGCGTGAAGCAAGGCGGAGCGGAGTGCGATGCCCACAGGTCGCGGTGCAAGCAGCGGCATCAGGTGGCGTCAGTGAGACCAGGGTTGCGGTGCAAAGTGCGGCGGTGCCCTCTGCGGTGCCTTCAGGACACGGAGCCAACAGCAGCATCGTAGACCGCTTCGGGTTGCTTTTCTTCTGTTGCAGCACAAAACACACAGACCCCAGTGCTGATGGCAGAAGAACTTTGTCTTTGCTGTTCCTGAGACTTCTTGAACAGGGGGCAAAGCTCTACCTCAAGCCCTTGGAGAAACTCAATAAAGAAGTTGCAGAAAGTTCAGTCCAGTCCTTTCACTGCCCAAGACAGAAGTAGCCACTGCAGGCCAACACAGCAAAGCACTCAGCAAAGTGGTAGTTCCTTCTCACAGCTTCTCCAGCTCTTCTTGGCAGTCTTCTTGGTCCAAAGAGCTCTAAAGTTCTGGGGTCTGGGCCCCAGTATTTATACTACAACATCATTTGTTCTCTCAGGCAGAGAGTGTCTGTGCTTAGTCCAAACCAGTTCTGTCCTCACTGGCCCAGCTTCCTGGCAGGTGGTAGCGACAGCATTGTGGAAGGCAGACCAGGCCCTTTCAGGTGAAAGGAAATCTCCTCCCCCTACTCTAAATGCAGCCCAGGTCTATTCAGGCCCAACTCCTCAATCTCTGGAGCCACTGCACATTCCCAGCCCCTGTCAATCGAAAGCCAGACAGTCAATACACATCCTAGCAGAGGCACACTGGATGGCTAAGCAAGAAAATACCTACTTTGTATTTTCAAAAACAGAATGCAAAAATCACCTTCACTAAAAGATGCATTTTAACATTCTGAGATCAGGCATACTAAACTTTATTTTCCTTCCTGGTTCCCAGGGGTAGTTATGTTTATAGGATGTTATAAGCAAACTCCCCATTCTATCTTATGGGAACAGGTAGCCTCGCAATAGTGAAAAACGAAATTGGCAGTATTTCACCATCAGGACATGCCACACACACACCAGGGCATGTCCTACCTATCACATACACTGCACCTTGCCCACAGGGGTACCTTGGGCCTACCTTAGAGGTGACCAACATGTAGGAAAAGGGAAGGATAGAGCCTGGCAAGTGGGTGCACTTGCCAGGTCGACATGGCAGTTACAAACTGCACGCTGACTCTGCAGTGGCAGTTCTGAGTTACCTTTACAGGGCTACTTCTGTGGGTGGCACAATCAGCGCTGCAAGCCCACTAGTAGCATTTGATCTACAGGCCGTGGCACTCTCAGTGCACTTTACTAGGGACTTACCAGTAAATCAAATATGCCAATCATGGAAACACCAATCCATAACACAATTTACAACAGGAGCACTTGCACTTTAACACTGAACAGTAGTGAAAAAAGTGCGCAGAGACACTAAACCAGCAAAAACAGAGTCAAAACCGGGAGGTCAGAAAGGAAAAAGACAGGGGAAAGACGCCAAAAGATGCCAAGTCTAACACCCAGTATGACATTTTGAGCGCTACACGTCTTACCAACTGTTCATGCACCACTTCCAAAAGTTTAATGTTAGTTTTCAAAGTGCGATCTGTGTGAACGAAGCAAGGATCTTACAAACAGTAGAGGAGGGGGTGTTGCACGGATACATAGAGACATATTTGACTGCATCACCATCCCCACAAAAGGCTTAGGAGCGGAGGCACTTTGTTTCCGACTCTCGCTATCTCCTCAATCTATAGCTGGAGTCTTAATTTTCAGGACACCCCCCCCACCGGCCCATGTCGGTCCCTTTTTCAACTCTTTATCCAACGCTGCGACCCACCTGGCATTGCGCTATGCCCATTTTATGTTAGTAGACTAACCTCCATATGGATAAATAGGAGGACAATGATGTGGTCTCCTTATACTAGAATACTTTCTCTATGGACAGGTGTCAATTTGTGTCCAGCCCAACGCAGCAACCCGGACATGTGCTAGATCAGATTTTCTCCAACAAAATTCTGAAAGTGGATACACCAATCCTGCAAGTCTGGTCCGACCACTCCCTGATCAAATTTTATTGGGCAATGGAAGGGAAAGCTCAACCGCAGGCCTTAGCGGCCTCTCGTGTTTCTAGAGCCTTTCATAAAATTCAGTCAGACCTCCTGAGAGCACTTGGGTGATGTGAACATCGAGGCTGGTCTCCGATAGTTGGATTGCTGATGCTGCCCTGGAGCTGGTAGCTGCAATCCAGCGACTTTCGCGCAGAGTCAAGCCATCATACCCTAGTATACAGTTGCTCTTAAAGAGGGCAAGAGACAGTGCAAGTTCCTTGAAAGGCAATGGAGGAAATCTTATAATCCTAACTCCAAAGATCAGTACAGGTTAGCTCAATGATTACAGGGCTGGTAATAAATAGACAGGAATTTTGAAAATTGTGCACAACCTGGTCCCCTGTGGCTATCTCCAGATGCCAAGTACCTGTGGCTGAGTGGTGTGAACAGCTGGTATTCTGTTTTCACGATAACATCCTGAATATTCAGGCCAGCCTTGCTCCCAACACCCAGTACGAGGGGTTGCAGGGGTCTGTCTTCTGGCCTTGAGCAGAATTACCACGCTACTCACCAGATTTGACTCCATCTCCCTGGAGGACTCCCTCACGTCTATCTATGGCCTCAAGTCCGGCTTGCCGGTGAACCCCTGCCCCACTAATTTGCTGGCGCTGGGGGCAAGTGTCATTAATCCCCTAGCAAATAAACTCCTGAATGAGTCACTGACATCAGCAATCATGCCGCGGGCCTGGAAGCAAGCTAAAATTCGATCCTCGCTGAAAATGCCTAAGGCAGACCTAGGAGAACCCGCTTACTACAGACCAATTTCTTTGCTTCCAGCCTTTTCTAAAATAATGGAGAAACAGGTTAACTTGCAACTCTCTCAGTACCTGGAAATCAATAATCTCCTTCATCTGAGCCAGTCAGGCTTCCACCCCCATTTAAGCACGGAGACCGCACCAGTGGAAGTGGCTGATTAAATCAGGAGCACATTTGATGTCGGTGGGAAGGCACTGCTGATAAGGTTATATCTTTCAGCTGCCTTCAATACCGTACCCCATGCCACTCTCCTGGTCTGTCTCCAACCGGAATTAGTGGTAAAGCTTTTGACTGGCTTGCCTCATTGCTTCAGGATCGAGGTCAAGAAGTCTGAATCCCTCCTTTTTCGTCAGGGTCCGGTAAACGGTGGGTGGGCTCTGCTTTAAGCTCCACTTTATTGAATATCTACTTTACTCCTGTAGCCCAGGTTTTGTTCTGGGACCGGGAGGGAGATTTTCCTGGCGAAAAAAATCAGAACTTGCCTGACAGCCATCTTCCAGTGGCTCTCATACCAATTAACTTAAATAAAATGCAGGAAAAACAGAGCTTGTTAATCAGAGTGAAGGCCCTGGAAACTTGGCAGTCTTTTTGGCCAGCAGACGCCCCTTCCCCAGAGAAACATCCGAATTCTGTGAAGAATTTAGGCATCAAATTTGATGATCATCTCTTTCTGCCTCAGATCAATTCTGTTGTATGTACTTGTTTTGAACTCCTTCACATTCTAAAAAAGCTTTTGCACTTATCCTTTACTGCCAGGAAGCAAGTGGTACAAGCTCTTATATCCTCAAGGTTAGACTGAGGCAATGCCTTGTATCTAGGCCTTCCGGATTAGCTCAACAAACTACAGATGGTCCAGAATGCAGCTGCCCACACTCATGGGGGCTCATTTGTGGGTTCTGCACTGGCTTCCCATAATAAAGAGACTTTTATTTAAAACCCTTGTTCCTATTCACAGGGCCCTTAACCAGCCTGGCGCCAGATCTCTCAGGGCAAAGACAAGTTTCTAAGTTCCCTCTAGATGTCTTCGCTCTGCCAATGCTTTTCTGGCCAAAATTCCTAGGATCTGCCACTCTAAGGCCGGAGGCAGATCCTTCTTCCTTGGGCCATCTGCCTGTAATAAAATGCCTCCTGAAGTTCGAACTATCTCCGACACCTCGCGTTCAGAAAGAAACTAGACACCTGACTAGGCCCACGAGACCGGGATATCGAAAGTTCAGTGCGCCAGGCCACTCACCGGGGTAACCGGGAGCTTTTTAAATGCCACTTGAATACTACAGTGAACCACTTCCTTATGATCTGCCAGATTGTTACACTTAATGAGATCCATCAGTTGCATGTCCCCCCACCTTCATCCCATCCATACCCTCAAAAAAGGGGATGGTTCAAGATTAATTAATGAAGCTACTTTACACAGTGCAGTGACCTAGGGAGGTATCCCACAGCCAACTAGGAGTTAACCAAAGAGCCTTATAAGACAAGAATTGTACACAGCTAATTTTGAATCTTTCTGAAAGACGAGATTAGAAAAACAATTAAAGTAAATTCAGGGTCTTAGTGGACACCAAACAAGTTAATAGGGAAATACAGTGGCAAGAGAATATTTAGAAAATGGAGGACAAAAAAAAGGGATGGCACTATAGTGCAACCTATGACAAATGCAGGGGCTATTGAAGTCGACTTGTGACTCTACTGAAACCCAATGTAAAGAAATTAAGAGTAGAGATGTACTCTGAGAAAGGCCTGAAAAGGTCTAGTAGCGGTTCTAATTTGCAACATTTAAGAAGTCCAAGTCAGATCAAGTTTCCATAATCCAATCAAGAAAAAAAAACTGCTTAGGTCACAGTCTTTCTAGCTGTGAAGAGCAATAGAGTAAAGGCCTTGGATAAAGTTCACAATATGAGAAAGTGGCTTAAAGCTTGGCCACCTGGGGTTTTGAAGAAGAGTTCTTCAATAACATACCCAGGTCACAAGACCTAAAAATCAGGAGAACATGATGGATGAGGTATGCATCGGACCACTGAGAAGGGGGCATACCCAAGGTATGGATCTTGGTAGGTCATCTTCATGTGGCTCAGCTCTATTCAGTTGCCAATAAAGATCATGTACTTATGAAAACTCAGTTGAGAAAGAAGAACAAGTTACTTTGCATCAGTAATGCTCTTTCTGGAGCATACTGAAACCGCAAATTCCTCATCCTTAGAATATCCCCAGGCTGGATACAGATTATTCAGCATAGGTGGCATCGTACAACTCCGCATCAACTCCACTCCACCCTGGTAGTGATATCTGGAGCTACAAATAAGCCCCCCAAAATATGCTGTCAGTTTGACACTGTCCATGCCCTCAGGCACAGATTCCAAAAACCAATTATCTGTGACACTGTGTAGATCACCAATTGAGACCTTATTAGCTGGAAAAGAGGCCATTCCATGGAATGGGGAGGTGAGAGGGCAGATAGGAAAGAGCATTAACAAAGGAAAGTAATTTTTCTTCTGATGGAAACTTCTAACCAAAGATTCCTCACCTTTAGCATAGATATCAAAGCAGTACCTCCCCAGGTGTCAGCTCAGACCAAAGAGTTCTGCTGGACTAAACAACCAAAATACCCCTCCTGTCAGACCTGGCAATCAAGGCAGTAGTGTTTCATGAACGTGAAAACTGAAGCCCAGGAGGTGGCCTGACAAATACCCAGGACAGGCACTCCACGAGTCAACGAAGTGGAAGCAGCCTCAGGTGGAACTACCATTCATGATCTGCTAGGCATCGCTGGCTGAGTTAATCAGCCCTGGCATTTAAAGATCCCACCAAGTGGTGCACGTAAGGAAAAATGCCCTGAAATTCCAGCCAGGTCTAAAGGCAAAGACCCTCCTAGAACAGGGCCTCCCACCCTGCCCTACCTATTTCAGTTTCACATTGCTGTGGTGTTATCTGCGAGAACCTGAACCTGCCTCCCTTTGATGGACAGCAGTAAGTGTTTCAGTGAAAGGTCTTCAACTCTTAACAGGTTGATGTAGAGTACTCTAATCCCCACCTCCCCCAAATGATGACCACCACAGCCCAGCAGCAACATCAGTCACCATACCCTCCAGGTGGGGCAGGGAGAGAGGTCTGCTGCTGGTCTAATTCTAGTCGAGCAGTCACCACCGCATATCTTTTGCAGTATCCTTCAAAATCTGGATGGAATCTGACAGGTTCCCTGGTGCTGGGCCCACTGAGACTTGCAGGTTTCACTGCAGAGCCCGCATATACCATCTGTTAGATGGCAACTAGGATGGCCAGAGGTCTGAGAGACACTACCACGGAGACCAAGGCTGAAACACTGAAATTATAGTCAGAGTTCTGGACTTGTGATGGAGCGAAGGCACTGACTTGAGCTACATCCAGAATGGCTTCAATGAAAGGGAGCTCATGCAAAAGGAGTCCGGTGTGACTTTTGCAGCACATTGATAGTGAACCCCAACTGCAGCGTCCTGCCAGACCAGGTACTCGCCAATAACCATGCCATGCACAGTACTTGTACACGTCTTTATTATGCTGCATATAAGTCAGAACTCCACATTCTAAGTCTACCTTCAACTCATATCCCCAATGCTTACATCATAGGCCTGCGGTGTACAGTGTGAACCTATTTACAAGACACTACATCTCCCGCTTTGTTAAATAAAAAGTTACAACTTTTGAAAATGGACACAAGTAAATACACAAATAAACACATGAATAAATACACAGATAATCAGATATACAGGCAATTATAATTCTTTAAAAAGCGCAGTGTTGTCTGAATCACACGTCCTGATCGGGTCACTGGAAACCGGGAACTGACAGTCGAAGCATCAGTGATCTGAACAGGTGAGGTGGAATTATTAGCAGACACAGAATCAGTCTGTAGGGACCCAGTCTCTACACCGTCATGGATGTTTAGTGAGTGATGGGCCACATGTCGAAAATGAGAGGAATCTCTCGTAAGGGACTTCCGAGGACGCTGGGCAGTCACCATGTGTCCTTTGGTGTTAGTGATGGTAAAGGGCCAAAAAGAGTATCAGACTTTTTCTGTGTTAGCTGACAAGCACTTGATCACCTCTTGTAAAGGTGACATCTTTTGCATGACATTGTCAGCATCTATTTTCATCTTCTGATAGTGACCAAAATTCGCAGCACAAATGTCTTCCTCATTCTTGGATCGGAGGTTGGTCGAGCGGGGCAGCTTGGTCGTCATGGCTCTTACAAACATGAGTTACAGGGCTTTCCCTAATCATCGAATGAGGGATCCAATGGAAAGCTCGAAGAGTAGTGTTCAAAACGACTGAGGTTGAGCTTCTCCAATGCAGCACGCTGAACAGCTTTTAGAGCACTCATGAACCGTTCTACCAGACCATTGACCTGGGGCAAAAGAGTGCTTTTTTGATGCTTTATATTGAGGTGATTTCGAAAGTCTTTGAATTAGACTATTAAAAAGTGGGCCATTGTCAGATTTTAAGATTGCGGGTACACCCCATGTCGTAAAGATACAGGTACACCCCATGTCACAAAGATGCCATCTAATTTTTGAATAACCTTTTCATGTGTAGTGAATGAAAGGTCAACCACCGGAAAATGGGAGTATTCATCAACAAGAACTAGAAGATGTCCATTCTCTAGAGGAACAAATAAATCAATAGCAATTTATACCAAGCATGATGTGGCAATTCTGACATGTTCAAAGGCTGCTGAATAACGAGACAAAAGACAGTTGCATCTGTGACAAGTCTTCAATTCTTTTTTGACCCTTTAGTCGAGATACGAAAATCAGACTATCACGGAGAGCTCTTAGTGACAACTATTCCTCGATGTCCCTCATGGGCAACATTGATTACTTCTTGTCGGAGACTCTCAGGAATAACAATTTGTGTACCAGGCAGACTGAGGCCTTCTTGAATCACCGAAAGTTTCTCTTACATTTTTGAACTCCAAACAGTCACTGTCATTAGTGAGAGGTCTAGAGTGGTGGCTCCACGATTGATCAGCAATAATGTCTTAACTTTAACATGTCACTATCTGGGCTCGTGGCAGTAACGATTTGTCCTAAAGACATGGGAGCTGGTGTGCTCGATTTCACAATAAAATTGATGTAAGCCTCCGCTGTCGTAGATGAGGTACCAGGGCATTGCAATGGCACTCTTGAAAAATCAGCAGGATTTTAATCTTTCCCTGGACAATGAATAATCATATAGTTGTATTCTTGTATCCTCAAACATTCAATTCTAGGTGGCATTTTGGCTTTGTCGAATATCATCAACAGCGCTTGATGATCAGTCACTACTGTTAAGGGCTTTCTGTACAAAAACAGATAGAAATATTTGCACGCCCAAACCACTGCCAAACTTTCTTAATCAGGTTGAGAGTAAGCACGTTCCGTTTATGACATGCTTTTGCTGGCGTATGCCACGATATGTCTCCAAACATTTGCTTGTCCGTTGTGCTGTGCAAGGATCGCGCCTAACCCAGCAGGGCTAGTGTCAACTACAAACTCTGTATGTAGTTTGGGATCAAAGTAGCCCATTTCCGTGGCACACTCAAAAGAATGCTTTTAAAACTCCTCTCACATTCGGGTGACCAATGGCATTCTTTTTTATATGTTTTCGTAACAGTGCACTGACCGTAGCAAAACCTCGTATACATCTAGAACAGTAACTGGCCATGCCAAGAAATGATCGTAGCATAGAAATGTCTTGTGGAGGGATTTGCAGTAGTCCTTGCTTGTACTCAAACTGGATCAGGTTATATACCCCCCCCCATCAGAAAACAAATAGGCAAAGATTTTCAAGCTTTTCTTGTGGAATTTACGTGTCAGCATGGAGGTAAGCCTGTATCGTTCAGCAAACTACATGCTTGCGTAAGAGCTCTGTCATGCTCTCTGTGTAGCTCCGAAGACCAAGTCATCACTAGAGATAAATGCATTTACTACAGGCTGCATGATACATCGAATATCTTAGAATAGTTCTGCAGCAGAGGATATACCAAAAGGCAATATTTTGTAGCAAAACAAACCAATATGTGTAGAAAAGGTTGTAATGTGCCTGGGTTTTTCTTCAAGTTCCAATTGATGATATCCTTTAGGTTTAGTTGAGAGAAGAACTTCGCACCATTCAATTGAGTTATATCAGCAATGTGCAGACCGGGATGTCTCTCTCGCTCAATTACCTTGTTGGCCTGATGCATGTCAACGCATATACGTACAGCTTCTTCACTGTCTTAGGCACTATTCCACTGGAAGAAACCCATGGTGTCAGACCACTGGAGAGTTCAACGAGGTCATGTTTAAGCAAGAAATTAAGTTCCTTTTCAACAGCTTCTTGCAAGTGAAATGCAACTTGTCTGTGTCTTTGAGCAACAGGACAAACACTCATTTAAGTGCAACTTTACTTTCATTGTTTTGAGTATTCCTAACCCATGAAATAATGAAGGAAATTGACTTACAATTTCATGATGAGCATTCATATTGCAGTTCACTGATATCAGTCCCATATTAGCAGCAGCGTTGAAACTCAGCAAAAAGGCACTTGAAGCTGTTCTTTGAAGTACATGAATAGGCGCTTGCACCACAGTTTTCTTATGTTTCATCGTGGCTACAAAGAACCTTGACTTTTTTTGGGCGTTGAGGCAGTCCATGTATATACTTTAGTCTTGGACTTCGTAAGTTGTGCTAACGGAGATCATTCTTGATACTTCTCCTCAGGCATGATATTTATTGACGCATCACTGTCAATTATGAATGTTATCGAACACCCATTTATCTTTAGAGAGATCTTCAGACAATGTTTGAAAGTCTTTGGTGCTTTTCTTCACTTTGGATTTTTCCTTATATTTGACTAGTCCAACATGTGCAAGCCGTTTAAAAAAAAAACATCGACATGGCACAATTGTCACTGGAAACTGACACCAAAGTCGATCGTCCTCTAAATCAACAGTTCCTCAGCATCAATTTGCCTCTGTTGGTGAGACCGCTTAGCCTTGTGGGAGCGTGTCCAACGCCGCTGAGGAAGCGTTCGGTCTGCCATTTTGTCTTCATGCTGCGATACTCTTTTCTCTACGCCTTGCAATTAGTCACAAAATGGAGTGCTTCACTACAGCCAATGCATATCTGTCCAACGGCGGGACATTTACCTTGATGTGTAAAGGACAGTCCATATCTGTAACATGTTTTCTTTTTTTGTGGAGACATCGCCTTGTGTCCCTTGGCCTTGTATCTTAGTTCACTTTTCATGCTCAAGCCTGACGCACTTTGGGCGCCTCTGGCCTCCAAGTCAGTCGCTTGACATTCAGTAAGCTCTTCAGCACGAGCAGCCTTGAGGACTTTGTAGTGGTCTCTCCTTGTTATTACCTCTGTTTGGAATGCTCACGCCATGCCTGTTCTTGATGTGAGCATTCCACAACAGAACTTAGACTTCTGTGTTTGAATACTTGTCAGTTACTTTCTGATCCCTGAACTGAGCCGGCTGCTGCGCAGTCCCTGTATGCAATAAAGCTTTTCTGCTGGTTCAACTCACCATCTGCCGCAAGTCATTACTACATTTTTATTGGCGACGAGGATGGGATTCGAACCCACGCGTGCAAAGACTTGTTCTAAGCTCAGCGTTTCCGTCAGCATTTGTCATCAAACTGAATCAGACAGGCATCCATCGGTTACTTCGAGGCGGGTAGCTTCCTCATCGCTAAATTAATTGAACTTGCAGTGCCTCACCAGAACATCCAGTCTCTCAGCAAACTCATTGATGGTTTCAGCTGGTTTCTGGCGTGCTTGACTGAATATGCATCTCTCAATCCACATTTGGCACTGGATTAAATTTAACATTCATGGCTGTTTTGAATGTTTTTCAATTTTTAGCTCCTCGTTAGGCATGACCATGTTGTAATTCTTTCCCTCCCATTTCAGGGCTTGTACCCTACCTAGACAAACAAGGTGGTTCATTTTGGATTATTCTAACAGACATTACTGTTAGTTTCTGCCAGTAGCTAAGCTGAGTGCCAATTTTCATTCCCTATTGGTAGGCACTATTCATCACTGACTACCAGATTACAGGAATATGGGATTTTCACTAGTTTTTTTTCTATTTGTGGCACATATAGATGTTTTCAAATACTTTGGGTTTGAGTCACTCTTTACTTTCGGTGAGTTCTGGTTGGATATAACTATTTCGAGCGCGATGTTGCTCAGATCTTTCATTTCCTTTTTCCTTGGAGGAGGACACTAAGGAAGGTGTTGGACTTTGAGATTTCTCTCGTAAAGTAGTACTACAATGGATTGTAAAATTTGGATGTGTGGCTCAGAAGCATTTGTAGGTCATGTAATTTCAGGTATCTGGATGTGCAGTGGGGCCACTTATGTGGCAATCCTGAAGGCGTTTTTGACGAAACTCATGTTGACAACAGTTTGTCAAGCCACATTCATGCAATACAAAAGAAAAAAATACTCCCTATATGTAACAATTTAATGGATTAATACAGAGAAAATAAAAGTATAAAAGTCCAATGGAGATATGATTTGATGTACCAACTGATAATGTATGATGACATAAGATGATTGCAATTTTGAACACTGCTATCATGTCTAAACGCTTGTGATAAGCCAGACCCCCAACATCTGATGAAAAGCTGCCCTTTTTATACAACTATTGGTGAGTTATTGGTATGTGTATAAATAAAAGGAGTTGGTTTCATGATTTTAGCATTGTTTAAACTATTCTAGGATAGATATGAAGTTATTCACATCAATTCACAAGGAAGAGGTTTTCTATTCCATTATGTGAAAAAAGCAAGCTATGAAAAATATATTGATTAAATAAAACATTGGATATTTGAAATAAAACTGAGCCCATTGCACATTTATGAAATTCCAGGACACAAGGCTAATAATGACAAAGGTTAGACTGGGTTTTTTTTGTGGTTTATATCAGATTCTGTTCCCTGCCCTGTTAACCTATTACAGGGGATCCCTACTTTTGAATTATGCTTTGATCCACAGCTTGTCTGTGCAGGACTTTAGTCTTACTGATTTATTTCGCTTTAAATACTGTACCGTCACCAGGGAGCCAAATCTGGCATCTATCTTTGCTAATCTTTCTTCTTTTCCTCTTTCTAAATATTGGACTCACAGTTACATTTAGGGAATCAGAGTAAATAGCATGGAGATGCTTAAATCATTTGGGTTTTCAGATGAATTCTGAAAACTAATAAGAAATCTATTGACTTTACAACTAGCCCAACATTATCAATTTAGGCAATTAAGAATGGAACAAACTATTGTTGCTTAAAAAGAAAATTAAAAGGATAGAATCCCATGGAGAGTTTATGCTCCAATATTTAAGAGCTGGCACAGGGCCTACGAGTGAGCAACATACCTGGGTTTTTTGTTCAAATCAAAAGGTTTAGAAAAATGGTCCCTAATCAGTAATCGCTGCTCTAGGGACTGGGTGATGCTTATAGTGGAGAAAGCAAGGGAAATGGTACTGGCAATGTCAAATGAAATGTTAGAAACGGCAGAGAACATTTTAAAAAAAACTAATGCTCTAGAGAAAGCAAAAAATAAACTGGAGGAGATAGAAAGTGAACTTATCTCCTTCAAAGAAAATCTAACCAATAAGAAACTTAGAAAGGATATTCGGTATTTCACTATAGAAAGGGCATATCCATATGTGGCTGATAACTACTACACACAAGGCCAATATCAAGAAAGCGACATCCACAGGCAAGGTTGGAAAACCAAAAAAGTTAACTTTTCGGAATATGAAAATGAGGGTAGCTCCCATCAGTTTGATTCAGGCAGGAGACTCCCTTACGAACAGGCAGCAGGAACCAGCACCCATTTTTAAGCACACCGAGGTTCCTCAGACGCAAGTTAACAAATTTGAACTATTTCAAGATATTTTCTTGTTTTTCAGGAAAGTGAGGCTAAAAAGGTTTTTTGAGCACCAAGAGTCCTCATAGAGCATTTAATGCTTCAGCTCTAACTATGCAGTCTACCTTCACTCAGTCTTTGGAACAATTAGGGCCGGAAGTAGCCATCTTTGTGCGTGCGGTTCTCAAGCTAAAAGAGTGCACGAGGTTTATCCCTAAACCCTCCCGTAACCTAGACACAGCAGACCAGCCAGCTTTGACCATTCTTTCCCAAAACAACCAAATCATTATCAAAAGCAGTGATAAAGGATGAGGAATAGTTCTGATGTACACCGATAATTACACTAGAAAAATGAGAGCAATGCTCAATAACAGAACACTACAAAAGCATAAAAATGTATGACTAGGGTGTCCAAAAAAGATCCAGCAGCTCACCACTAGAGATATGTACAAAAGAATTTTATTTCCTCAATGTTACTAATCCTAGGATTGCAAATATTTACGGGGTGCCAAAAGCCCATAAAAATCAGCCACCATAGGATAGGTGAAAGAACCCCTTTCCAAGTATGTGGATTCTTTTTTACACCCAGTAGTACCTCGAATAAAATTATACATCAAGGGCGCCTGACATAACAGTTGTAGAAAGCTTGAGGTACTATGAGCACAATCCAATTGTCACACTTGACAGCCACTCTACAGTAAGATACCACAAGAAGCTGCCATTGTCACTGTAGATGAATTCATACAGAAACACCCATGGTAAGCTCCTAGAACATTCATCCTTGAATGTCTGATTGTTTTGACAGAACAGCTTTAAATTCGGAGGTGACCTGTTCCTCCAAAAGAAAAAGAAAAAAAAAAAAAAAAAAGAGTCAACATGGGAGCATCTTTTGCACCGAGCATACCCAATATATATGGGCCAATTTGAGGATAGGTTCATCCATAATAAGCTTGCCCCTTTTTTCGAATCGGTTATCTTGGTCCTGCTACATAGATGACATTTTTTATATGGCAAGGTGAAGAAGCCCTGAAAGAGTTTCTAGAATGGATTAATCTATGTGACTAGAATCTTATATTTACGGCAAACATGAGTCCTCAAAAAATAGAATTATTGGACATTTGGATTAAACACAATGAAGGAAAATTGGAGGTACAATTGTTCGTAAACCCACTGTCTGCAACACACTGCTGAATTTCAATAGTTACCATCCGAGGAATCATAAGCAGGGAATTCCCTTTGGGAAATTTCTCAGATTGAGATGGAATTGTAATAACCTACAAGATTTTGATGAACAAGCTGTCATGATGCGAGAAAGTTTTCTAAGGAGGGGATACCCAAGGAGACTCAGTCCTATTAGAGGGTGAGATTTTATGACCGAAATCACCTCCTCTGGCACGAGAAAAGACTGACCCACAATTGGTATGCATCACAAGACATTCTGAATGAAAAAATACGCTGTGTGATCAATTAAAATTGGTATATATCCTGAATACCAATGTAGACCGTACCACCAAGATTCAAAACCAATGTTTGCTCATCGTCGGAACAAAAATCTTAGTCAAGTTGGTCAGATCTCCCCTAAAAAAACAAAAAACAATTTTGGCCAAAAAGATATTGATGGAAACAATGCAGTCAGTTAATTTTAAATGTGGCCAATGCATAGTCTGCAACAGTGCATTAGAAACAGACACCGACACATTATGGCTACACAATACGTTTACATACGATGACAAACTGTAAAACTCAAAATGTTATATATCTTTTGCTCTGCATTTGTGGGCAAGGCTTTGTCGGTGAGACAGGTCGCAGTTTCTATATACGCCTGACAGAACACAAATCAGCCATAAACACGTGTAAACAGACAGCTCCCCTAGTTAAACACTTGCCTAAAGGGACATCCATCCGACAGCCTCAAATGGCTCATTTTAGAAAAAATAACTAAAATATCAGGCAGGGATGTATTGGAACGTAGAAAAGTGAGGTATTCTCGATTTTCACTCCTCAATCCCACAAGAGGGGTGAATGATGAGATTCCGCGGAAAAATGCCATTCAGTATAGTTAGCACATCTCCAGGGTTGCGATTTTTAGAAAGCCCCTTATCTCAGAATTGTTCCTTCATTATTAGAATGTTTGTTTTGTTCCATATGACTTTGAATCCATAGTCTGCTTCTGCCTGTCCTGCCTAAACATGACATTTGAACTCTCAGTTCTTTGCAACCATAATGAAGTTCCGGGTTGCGATCTATAGAGAGACCCTTGTTCTTAGCAAAGTTTCCTTCATGATTAGACTATCTTAGCTCGTCCCGTTTGAATAGGACATCTGAACCTATAGTCTGTTATCTGCTTGTCTCGTTTCTATACATCAGAAACTACAGATCTTTGCCATCAGAATAAAGTTTAGTCGGTGTAGATTTCTTTTTTTTGGACCTGCTAGGTGTAGGTCTTACCTGCCTGGCTTTTTATGAATGGTCCCTTTATCAATACATACTAAGCCATCTTCAAAATGCCTAAATTAGTTGGGGTGAGATTATTATTTTATTATGAACACCGTATATACACAGAGTTACAGGTCTGCCATATCGGTGGCATTTCATAGGACAAAACTGCCCCGGTGTTCCTTGCTAGGCACCCCTTGTTCCTAGCAGCAGGCTTAACTATGATCAAGTTAGATTGTTTTTACCTTTTCTTCTAGAATGGCTGCCATGTTTACAAACCCAGCATGCAGGGCAAAGGTGTGGCTTTTTTTGGGGAGCCAATCAGCAGATCAACGCCGATATTGAAGGACGACCTAGAGAGCAGGTTACACAGCTGCTGATGCGATTCTTTAGGTCGAGCATTCGAGACCGCTTATATATACTTATATGTACTTTGTGGGCTCTGGAGATCAGCCCTAGGACTTGTCTGCTTCCGCTTAGGGACTTTTTTCTGTTCAACTGCCTCTATTTAACTGTCTTGATAGAAAACGACCAATAGAGGTCAGTAAAATACCAGAATTGCTTTCTGCTGAGGGACTTTATTTTTTTTAATTTTTCTGGCAACTGCCTCTATTTAACTTTCTTGATAGAAAACGACCAGCAGAGGTCAGTAATATACCAGAATCACTTTAGCATTCTCTAGATTCCAGTCCATAGAAATTGTCTTCCACAAGCACCCGTAGACAATATTTTTTTCAAATCTTGTATTTTCAGTGATATGACCACCGAAGGCCCTGATTTTATATTAAAAACAGCTTTGGACTAACATTTCCTGCTGAAAGGCAATATTTCTCTCCATGTGTTCCCATACCTGGTGTGTCGCGCAGTTTGGTGCTTACTTTCCCTCCATGTTAAAGAACAGTAGATGTTTCAGCACCCAGGCTAATGTGCTGCATAGCTAAATACATATAAGGTCCCAAAGACGAGACCGATTGCATTGCAAGTGCTTGTTTAAAACACAGATGCAATGTAAGAGTTCAGTGAAGTTCCTTAGCACTGGTTTAATTTTTCTACTCTGCTTATACTCAGTACGGGCACTTTAGTAAGAGTGCAGTCCAGTGACCCAACTTACTCTGTTTAGGCTGAGTACGGGCTCATCCCACTAGTGAGACAGTTACGTTGCTAATGTGGAGTCGTTTCTGCTAAGTTGCATTGGGCCAATTAGGGTGTTCCTCACTGTCTGGCACACGGATACAAAGCTTAATTGTAAACTACGCACTGTTTAGTTAGGCTAAGGCAATTTCCCCTATTTTCTACATATAAAGCGCTGTCTAGCAACTTTCTTTCTTTGCGTCATACCTGTTCCCCACAGTTGTGGGCCCCCGCAAAGGCAGACAAGCCAAGTTTGAATCCATCATAGACAATATTCTATTGTTTTAAGCTCTGTATAACCACAGTACCTCTGTCGACAGTGGGCTGCTTCCATGCTCTTTTCAGCATGCAATATATAGGCTGAGACTAGTTTAAACTTAGCTCCATCAGCCCAGTTAGGTTATATTTCAACATTTTTAATATA
The DNA here is from genome assembly GCA_963921515.1 of Calotriton arnoldi. Taxonomy (NCBI): domain Eukaryota; kingdom Metazoa; phylum Chordata; class Amphibia; order Caudata; family Salamandridae; genus Calotriton; species Calotriton arnoldi. Next base: position 1,316,746 of record CAWUFW010003011.1, read on the forward strand.
CTCATTACGTATGTGTTTTATTTAGATCACATTGGGCACCGTACTTGCATGCAGTAGTCTACATTCCTCCTCAAGACACCTCTCTCATCCGGTGATTGACAGACAGTGGAATATTGGGATACCAGGTAGTGTACCGGTAGTGTCTACATTTGTTCTATTTTTAGCTCCTCATTAAGCATGGCCATGTTGTAATTCTTTCCCTTCCATTTCAGAGCTTGCATCCTACCCTGAAACAAGGTGGTTCATTTTGGATTATTCTAACAGACATCACTGTTAGTTTCTGCCAGCGGCTAAACTGAGTGCCAATTTTCATTCCCTAATGGTAGGCACTATTCATCACGGACTACCAGACTACAGGCATATGGGTCTTTTCACTAGTTTTTTCGATTTATGGCACATATAGATGTTTAACACTTATTACTTTGAGTTTGAGTCACTCTTTACTTTCGCAGAGTTCTGGTTGGGACCCGCTCTCACCTGCTGCCTGACTTCTTGGTCCAGAGGGGACCACAACAACCAGCCTGCTCTGCCCCCGTTGCGGCGCGTAGCTGCCAGCGTCAGCGTGCAGCACCAGGAGGCGCTTCAAAACCGGCCGTGGGCTCCCGCGGGGCGGGGAGGGCGTGCCCGGGCCAAGGGCGGGCCCGTCTGCGCCCGTCAGAGCCCGGAGGAGGCTGGGCACCTTCTCTTGGTTCTGTAACCCGGGCTATTTGCAAGTGGTCTCGTGGTGTTAACTCTCGTTTAAATCACAAAGGACCAGATATGGTAACGTTACTGCACTAGCTTTGGAATGACAATTATTTAAAGGCGTTGGTTCAATACAACATGGGGAAGCGAAAGCCCACTCCGGCCCAGAAAACCACTGATACTACGCTTGACGGCTTTCTACAAAAGCTATTAACAAGGAGCTAGAGCGCGCGGAACGTAGACTTTCCCTGGCTCCACCACCGGAACTCCCGCCTGTTAACCAGCCATTATCCCCAAACAACGACCCCCATACTGGTATAGTAAAAAGTACTTCGGAGGACAGGTCTCAAGTTCCTATTGTCCCCACTGTAATTGTTTATCACAGGGTGAGTAACGAGGGCCACGGGATGATGAAGAAAGCCCTTGCACAATATCGGAGCCTGGTAAATTGCCCGCGATTGGAGGAAAGAGGAAGCAAACAGAGTGGGGACTGTCCATAAGATGAACAATCAGTCGCCCAAAACAAAAAGACGCAAACAAACTCATACCGCAGGAAAAGCTGTTAAGTCATCTATTGGAGGGATAGCTAATGGTGGGCAAGATGGGCTTGATATTTTAACTGTAAAACTGAGCAACTTAGTTCGGGAGGCCCTGGCACCAATCCTGGTGAGACTAACCAACATTGAGGAGCACCTAACTATTGTTTGTAAAGCCCTAGTACCATTAGAAGTAAACTTCACCACATATCTCAACTGAGAGAGGCTTATCGGCAAGGGGTATAGCCGAAGGGCATGGGGGCAATCGGTCGGAGGTTATATCTGACGGGGTGGCCCCTAGGAAGGTACCACTTATCCTTAATGTTATCCCTCCACACCGTGACCGTATACAAGAGACCACAAATACTAGCACATTGGTAGAGCTAGCAGAGAATCTTGTTCCTCATGAAAACTCCCTCCCGCAGAGTCAACATCCAGGTCAGGGCGTCATGTCCCCCAAAACTTCCAATTTAAGGGATGGGGTAGATTCCTCTCCAGAGACAGTCTCAGAGTCGCTTACATGGTACCCCAGGCGGGAGTGGGATTGTAGACCAGTTACACCGGCCCCCAGAAAGTAACCCCTATACCTTGATTTTAACGGGGGTTCCGAGGTTATCTCCCAATCAAAAAGAAAGTTGCCAGAGCCTTATAAATAAAGCGGTTCACTGGTGCTCAAAAAAAAAACCCACCTCATTTTTTTATTTTTTTTTGGTGTGAGGCGATCTCTAAAATCAGGGGTTTGGTGCCTGTGAGGTTGGCTATGTATAAAGCTGAAGTATGAGCTATGGCTAATGAAATGATGGGTAAAGTTTGAGGCAAGTGAAACTCCCTTTATTAGGTGCAATAAGAAGCTAGAAAGGTTGTTTTCTTCAAGAGGCAGAAAAGGGCAGAGTCAGGCCTTTGCTTCAACAGGTCTGAATCATGCCTGCTGCAGCAGGTGAAGGGATGGAGCATCACAGTAGAACATGGGGCGGGGCTTGGTTTGGCTTGGCTGGGGCTTTAAACACCCCTTCCATCCTTTGAAGGACACCCTTGAACGCCCTCGAACCAACCCCACCTCATTTTAATTGGTTAGAGTACATTATTATGGCTAGACGGGTGTGCTGGAATGGCGGCAGTAAGAAAACCATGGGGGGCTGTGTCGCGCTTAATTTTAGCGAAGCGAAGTGTGTCTACGATGCTCTAAACCAGCTGAAAGACTCGCCTACCTAACAGATAAAGCCTCGACCTTTGGGTTTCTTTTACCCTCCTAGTCAGATCTTGCCCCCCAGTATGTGCCCAACTCGGCCTAGACACATCACTGATGCCCATATGCGCCCCTCCTCCTTTCACCTGAATAGGTATGAGGCACTCAGACCTAACCGAGATTGATTGACTAACTAGACAATCTGGTGGGTACATGGATAATGATATAAAAGGCCACCCGTATGTTGATGTAGGGGGAGCTGGGACCAAAGAGGCACATGGCAACACAAAGCCCTATAAAGACAATATTATAAATTCCGCTGATCACTCGGGAAAGGAGAACATGAATAACCTGACATCTTGCATGGCGGCTGTAAATCTAACCCCTGAAAATAGGTGCCCGGGGGAGGGGTCGTTACAGACACCCGTGATTAGTCCACTGGTCCCACCAGTCATATCACCGGACACGGATCTGGCCCACTCTATACCTTCAATTAAGCTAATCTCCTGGAACATAGCAGGTATTCGCTCGAAACTAACAGATGAGGTCTGGTTGGAATACATCAGGGGTTTCGATGAAATCTGTTTACAGGAGACATGGGCTAAAGAAAAAGTATAGAAATGGATGGTTATCAGGCCTTTGGTGTGCCTGCCACAGCATCGTCGTCGGGGAGGGCAAAAGGAGGGTTGGTAACCTTATTCTCAGTTAGATTTGGTTTCATAAAAGTTTTTTGTGTAGGATCCTCCCAGTGTTTTCAATTGATTATGATTGTTAACATGCTCCAGGTGAGAGTCCTTCTTGTAAATTGGTACTATAATATTTTTGACCCAAAGACTGGTCATGTTATAGAAGCCTTGCAAATGGAAATCGTTAATGTTTCTGGGAAGTGGCAACCTTTATGTGTTTTATGGGTGGGGGATTTTAATTGCACATCCTGTGAATACAGTAATGAAAGTGTGTGGTCTCTTGGATATAGATCAGCCTTTGGCGCATTTTATTCACACCCCGCAGGGAGAGGCACTGAACACCATTATTATTGAGAACGACTTGGACAGTCTGATTAATAGTTTTTCAGACCAGTGCCCTTCTTTTGTTGGCGGGGGTAGGGAAAGTTCTATTGATTTTATGTTTATTTCTAGGGAGAGCTCCTCACTGGTGTGTGATTTTCATGTGGATCCGGAAATAGCGAGTGACCACAACCCACTAATTGTCTCACTTAAAGCAATAGCCAGAACCACAGGGGGTGATGGTCGCTTGACTGATTATAATTGCAATAAAGGTGTAAGAGTAAACTGGGGAAAAATAAATCCAACACTTTTTGAGGAGGAAATAGTTAGATCTAACTTCGACCTGATCATGGATTGTTTGGAGCAGGACTCTTCCCCATCCACGATTGTACAGAACTTTGAACGGCTCTGCATTAATGTAGCTAATAGATTAACATGCCCAGCCAGGCCCAAGCAGCACCGTGAGAGCGGCTGGTTCAATGCAGAATGCTCTAGAGCCCATAAGATCTTAAAAACCGCCCTCCAAACACACCCCCTTAACAGAACAAACAAAATGTGCGAGACGCTTATATAAAACTACCATCAGTGAAAGAAAAGAGGAGCTGAGGCGCATAGCGTGGGATGATCTGGAGAAAGCTAGTGCTCTTAGTGATAGTAAAAGCTTCTGGGCCATCATCAATCGACCCCAATTCACTGAGGAAGCGGGAAAAATTGAGTCATTGATCCTGGGTGATACCTGGGAACTACATTTTACGCCTATCTTTAATCCAAATGGCAGGGAGCGGTCGATGTTTAATGAGGAGCTCCCGGGCGACATGACAGGCCGAAGAGCTTAGTGCCTCATTTACGGTGACTGAGGTGGAGGATGCACTCGTAAAGGGGATTAGTAGGAAGGCTCCAGGCCCAGATGGAGTTCCACTAGATCTTTTTAAGTTAAATATAAATCTTTGGGCACCCCTGCTAACTCAAGTTTTTAAAGCGGCGGTGATTGGTCCAATCCCAGTATCCTGGAAAGGTGCCATAGTTGTACCAGTGTTTAAAAAAGGGAATAGAAATGATCCTGCCTGTTATAGGCCTATTTCCCTTATTGACTCTACCGCTAAATTACTGGGTAGGGTAATCCTTGCCCGACTAGAGACATGGGCAACTAGTAAGGGGATTATCTCAAAAACGCAGTATGGCTTCTGGAGGGGATTGGGAACAACAGAGCAGTGCCTAAATTGGTCTCTGATCATGGGCAAGTACATGAAGGCAAAGAGTGGCTCTATCCACCTTGCCTTTATGGACTTGTCCTGTGCATTTGATACTGTGAACAGGGGGAAATTGTGGGCACTGACCGAAATGGGCTTTGAAAGTGCACTAAACCTGCTCCTAAAAAGGCTGCATACTAACACATCTGTTTCCATAAGATTCGGACCATATGGGGAAAGGACTAAGCCCATTGCCTCAACCGAAGGAGTTCGGCAGGGGTGCATTTTAGCTCCTTTTTTAAATTTATACGAATGGCCTGGAAGCGTTTTTATTAGGCAAGAATATCGATTTTCCTCGTATTAAAGGTCAGCCAGTTCCGCTGCTTTCGTATGCGGACGATACTGTACTCATGACCTTGACGGCCAATAGCCTCCAAACCTCCCTGGACACCTTTACTAATTTTATGGCGGCATTAGACTTGAGGGTTAATTTCTCAAAGTCTTACATAATGGTATGCGGCCCAAAAAAGATTAAAACCAGAAGTTTTAATGTAAGTGGTAAGTCCATTGAAAGGGTGGAACAGTTTACATACCTGGGGAACATGTTTAGCAAGGATATGAAATGGGATTCCCTGATCACGGCTAGGGCACAGCAAACCAGTAGAGTAGTGGAGGGGCTCTTTAGGTTTGCCTGTAAGTTAGGACACAAGCCAGTGCCCGAGCTGGTTACCTTATACAATGCAAAATGCATGTTGGTTGCATCGTATGGGGCAGGCGTGTGGGGCTATCAAAGAAGTCGACCGATACAAGTGGTGGAGAATAAGTTTATAAAACGTCTGCTGATGATTCCAAGCAGCTCTGCCACCTCATTTTCCCAAAGAGAAGTGGGGATGGAATACATAGACGATCGCATCGGTATGGCCCCTTTGCTCTTGTGGGCCAAAATCTGGGTCTAAGAAGAGTTACAGTTCTCCAGGGAGATCATCGAAGACTGTATTAATTTGGATAAGTCTGTGAAGATCCCCTGGCTTCGGTTTGTGAGGGATATGTTATCCGAGATTGGGTTGGGTGTGTACTTTGACATTCCGTCGAGTATCCCCACAAATGCGAAGGGTATAATTAAAGAGTATAGTGTCTGGGCAAATTTGCGTCATTTACAACTGGAGGTACCCGGCCCTAGCTGCCCTTTCATGCCCAAACAGCAATATTACCCATCCTTTACAATGAACAGCCAGATGCGTTTTCTTTTAACAAGATTCCACCTTAGCACTTTGCACTTTTTGGTAGCGTTCCCCAAACAATCTGGGTGGATGGACAACCTTATTTCTTGCCCAGGCGACAATAGAACTACCCAGAGCACCTTGCACTTTACTCTTTTTTGTGCACTTTATAGAGAACCAAGGAGTAGATTTTTGGTACCCTTGCTAATGAATATTCGCCCATGTACATATATTGAGGGATACAGATATTTGCAATCACTGATCAATCCCGTTATTTGCACTGCTGTGTTAAATTTTATTAAAACAGCAATGGGTATTAGGAAACACTATGAAGTGCAATAAATGGGTGGGGAGATGAAATGATTTGTATCTTATGTCAAATTGGTTCGAAATTCTATGGCCATTATTACACTTATGAACAAGTATGATTTTAGAGGAACTTTTATCTTTTTTAATACTTTAAAAAAAAAAAAAGGTATTTTAAATTTGTATTGTTCGTTTGTCGAAACTTGTGGCCGTGTGCCGAATAAAGTTAATTTGAATTGATTGCCAATTTTCATTCCCTAATGGTAGGCACTATTCATCACGGACTACCAGACAGCAGGCATATGGGTCTTTTCACTAGTTTCTTCGATTTATGGCACACATAGATGTTTTCAAACACTTATTACTGTGAGTTTGAGTCACTTTACTTTTGCAGAGTTCTGGTTGGATATATCCATTTCAAGCAAGACGTTGCTCAGATCTTTCATTTCCTTTTTTCCTTGGTGGAGGACACCAAGGTTGGTGTTAGCTTTTGAGATTTCTCTAGTAAAGTACTACAATGGATTGTAACATTTGGATGTGTGGCTCAGTAGCATTTGTAGGTCATGTAATTTCAGGTATCAAATGTGCAGTGGGGCCATTTGTGTGGCAATCCTAAAGGCATTTTTGCCGAAACACGCATTGATGACTATTTGTCAAGCCATGTTCATGCAATACAAAAGAAAATAATACTCCCTACATGGAACAATTTAATGGATTAATACAGAGAAAATAAAAGTGTAAAAGTCCATTGGAGGTATGATGCTTTGATGTACCAACTGATATAATGTATGATGACATAAGGCAATTGCAATATTGAACACTGCTATCCATGTCCAAAGCAATACTTGTGATAAGCCAGACCCCCAACATCTGATGAAAAGCTGCCCTACTTATACAACTACTGATTGGCGAGTGTGAGTGATAGGTACGTGTTAAAAATGAAATTAGTTGGCTTCTTATGGTTCTTTCATGATTTTCTAGGATACCTGTGAATTGAGGTGAATAACTTCATAAGGAAGTTTTCTATTACATTATATGAAAAAAGCAAGCAATGAAAAATATAAATTGATTAAATAAAACATTGGACATTTGAAATACATCAGTATCTGAGCCTATTACACATGTATGAAATTCCAGGACGCAAGCCTAATAATGACAACGATTAGACAGGATTTTTTTCTTGTTTATATCGGATTGTGTTCCCTGCCCTGTTAACCCATTTATTACAGGGGGTCCCTACTTTTGAATTATGCTTGGATTTGATCGTACATCACTTCACCTGCTTGTGGTATCCGTTTCATGGCTTTTCACTCCTTCACCAGCCATGTTTCTCAGATACCTTATAATCTTTTACATCTATTACATCTATTACATCTTAAAAAGTCTATCCATGCAGTCCATCTATTGCCAATATTGTGTTTTTTGGCAGTATCAAATGCAGATGGCGGTTTTAAGAATGCCGCAGCCATATATACACTGGTGGACAGCAGTGGTCTTGTAGGGCGCTTGTAGTGGAACTTGATCATGCAGTCTCTAGCGCCTTGTGACGTGCTGGCTTCGGGGTCAGCCTTAACGACTCTTGTAGCTTGGCTCTCGCCCTGGCTCTCCATCGGAGCTCTTGGTGGTGGGCTGCTTCGTTCAGGGACAACCCTGTTAGCACAACCGACGACCCTCTTTCTGGGGCCGTTCCACAGCACGTCATGAAACTATGATTCGTTAATGGTTTAATTAAGTATATAAACCTTGTATTTTACTAGTCCATGAAAGCAGATAACGTTATGATATTTGGTCGGCTTTGTGCTTAAATGTTTCTTCACACACATCTTGTTCATCTCTGCTTCGTAGTACATGAATTTCAATTTGATTTACTGAAATATAGTTGTACGCTGTTTTAACCTGTTTGGATTCACCTTTAACGTTCTTACTCTCTATAGCGTATGGCACTAATTTGCATAATGGCGCATTAACTTATTTGCAGCTGTTGTATTCAGTTCCTGGCTGATGAAATAGACTTTCAATGTCACTTTCATCATCTCTAAGGGTTCTATACAGGCTGGCGTTGTGCTGAGACTCCACCGGTGCCAGCGAAGATCCTGCACTTCGAATGCCGCACACGTGGCATGCACAAGCAGTTTGCTGGACCACGGCAAACTCTGGAAGAGCGCTTTGAGTGTACAGGCTTCGTATCCCCTATCTTGACGCCAGTTGTAGCGTCCTGCCATCCCAGGTACTTGCCAATAACCACGCCACAGAGTTGTTGTAAATGTCTTTATTCTGCTGCATGCAAGTCAGAACTCAACATTCTAAACCTGCATTTAACTCGTCTCCCTAGCGCTTACATCACAGGTCTATGGGGTACAGGTGGAACTAAAAAAGTGCCAGCGTTTTTATTTACGAGACACTACAACGTCAGGAGGGTGGCATCATCTGGAGGTGGTCTACAAGTGCATTTGGAAATCCCACCTTTAAAAGCCACTCAAATGGGAAAAGTGGAATCCCCAACCACTCAAGGTGTGCTGTGACCCCCGCTATCACTTTTGTGAACATCCGAAGGGCAATGGTGGGCAGAGGAGTAGCACATCAAATTGAAAATGCTCCTGTCCTACTTTAAGCCACATATAACATCTATAGGACTGCAGGACTGGCATATGAATATAGGAGTCCTACAGATGAAAAGCTCAAACACAACTAGCTCCACTCTCAAACACTCCAGATGGATTTTTGTAAATTGTTAAAAGGTTCCTAAGATACTTGTCAAATTACAAGGGCCTGTCCCGTGTGTGTGTGTATCATAGAAGGACGTACGGTGTCGGGAGAAAAAAAAAAAAACGGTTTAGAAAGGTTAAAAAAAATTAGGAAGTACCTCACAGAAGCAAACACCGAGAACCTGTTTGGTAGTGCTACCAGACCGCTTATTTCATCATCGCTGGCACTCTCCTATTCACAAAAGGAGAACCTACCCACCCCTGCCTGTATTTAAGGCTAGCTGTGTTGGAGTCTAAACAAGTGGAAGGAGCCCCATTGTTCTTATTTCCCTTCTCTAGCTCCTCTTTCTCGCAGACAGAACCTGGACCAATGTGAGCATCTTGATTTTGTCCTTTAGCAAGGCGGCATTTGGAGGGTGGATATATAAATAGGATGAAGGCCTCCATGTCCTATTTCAGCATGAAGTAGTAACTGGAGAGAAAGCCAGTCTCCATTTCCTGGACAGGAACTTTCTAAAGCTTGAGGCCAAATGAGCCTGCAACTCTTGAAGGATGGACAGATGCTCCTCTTAAAGCTGCTCTGATGTGGGCGAAGATGTGAGGGACCGGAAAGGAATGGCCGGGCATAGCCCCGTTAAACAATCTGAAGGACTCATCTGCAGTTATGCTTTGGAACCAGTGGAGGAAATATCTGATCCTACCTCCCACAGTGTGGTTGTTTGCTACTAAGGGCAACTAAAAAAGGTTTGGAGGCTGCTGTCATTATGGCAGGGAACTGGTAATTTTGTTGCTCTGGATGTACTGGACATTGCCTGCTTGATCCCGACCCAGAGTCCAAAAGGACCTGGAATGCTTGCTGTAGTGGCAGTGAGTCTTGGTGCTGCTGCTCCACCAAACCACTGAAGCATTTCCCAAAAGGGGCAGAACTGAAGAAATTGCCGAGGAGTAGAAGGGTCCAAAGAACGTGCAATGCCCTGGGTCTTTAAAGCATTTGAAAGCCAAACAAGCTATCTCCCCTAATGGGAAAGGACAGTCAAAAGGCATGTCCCAAAGTGATGCCTGCATGTCTCAGGGGAAGCACGTGGATCTCATCAACATGTGGGGCCGCAGCACCATGTTAGTTCTAACAGCTCTGACCAAACAGTGAATATCATCCATTCCGGAATGTATTCTGTATTTGGCAACATCCTGACCATAATAGATAGTTTGAGGCAGGGAGGCCAGAAACTCTTCAGGACAAGATTGCACTAACCATGTCAGAGTGCATGCAAGTATTGCCCCGAAAGCTGGCACTGACCGACCAAAGGACAAGGCTGGCCAATAAAAACATTTGTTTTGCGAATGACTCGAGACTGTCAGATCACAGGGAAAGAATTAAGCCTTAACCACTAGACTTTCTGGCGTAGGGTGTTGTGTTAAAAAGTCCTGGTTACCTGGTGCCAGTCTGAGGCGTCCAGCTGCCTGCCAGGTCACAGGTGGGCCAGAAGGCCAATTGGACCAGGTGCCTAGTAATATGTTGGTCAGGGAACCACTGAATGGCCATACAGGTTCGGTCGAAGCCCGTCCATGCTGCCAAACTTCAGTGAGAAGGTTTGTTTGGACTTCCATATAAAAGTTGTAAGTTCAAAACATGCACTGCATATCACCAGGGAGAAAGCAGCTCTTCTGTTGATAGTCCGGTTGGGAAACCAGCCCACTATCTGGTAAAGTGTCAAACCCATGGACTTCCAGTAAATTTATACAAAAGTAGTGCTGGTGCAAGTCACCCTCATCTCCAAAGGCTGGCTGACTCTGATCAGTCAGAACTGAAAAGCACTGGGGGCAGCACAACAGCAGAAGCATTTTCCTGTCAGAATCAGAGTCAGAGTGTTCCAGGTGTGTCAGGGATCATCTGGGATGAGACCTCAGTTAGCTTAGAGATGAATTGCGGTAAGAGACTGACAATTATTGAAACTGCACCCTACGACGACTCCAGTCGCGACAGAACTTTTATCTAACTCAAAGGCAAATGCCATGGATTTTGGAGCTGGAGTGAGTCTAACTCAACTGGAGTCATCTACGGATCCTTTGGGCCCAAAGATGCATATAAAGTCTGGAAGGGTGTCAAAGATACACAACATTGACTTTTTAAAGGCCTCCATTTTGCAATGTTGCTGATGCACTGGCTAACTCTGGGTGCATGGAGATAAATTGCAAAATCAGCTCCTCTGCATTGGGATCAGGAGGCAGGCATCCTGATATCATCAGGACTTCTCAGGCAGGGTAGCAGCAGCAGACTGGGACTAACCATGTTTAGCCTTCTTGTGCCTCTGCTTCGACTTGCTGGAAGTCTGACTGTGACAAGGATCTGTTGTAGGAGTGGGTATGTGCACTTTATTTCGAGTGGGACTTGCAAGATTTCCTGCAATGTTTGGCAACATTTTCCTTCACATTCCCCGATCACATTTGGCTTAATTAGGGCACATTTTGCACAAATTGTTCCCCAAACCCAAACACCAGAGACAAATCTCCTGCGAGTCTGTAAGACATTGGCTTGCGACAGTCCTGAAAAGGCTCAAATACTGATTTCAGGAGGAATGTTCCCTTGCCACACTTTTGAAAATAAAAATAAAATTGTAGTAAAAAAAAATTGTCAAGCGACATGAAAAAGGTGGAAGAACCAAACTGACATCAGCACGTAGAGGTGGCACTTGTGCCGCCTTGTACACCACCACCTACTGGCAAATGGAAGCAATGCTGTTTTAAATCTTCGATGCAGTTTGGTGCTTGGGGGTATTATAAAGATGAGAAACCTGCAGTTAGAAGTATCCATTAGAATTTTCCTGATTCTTCTTGCAGACTTTCTAGCAAGAAGGAACACAGTACTCCATTATAACTGTAATGTCTCAAGAGCTACAAAAACAGTGTAAAGCTCCCAGCTTGGTGGATGCTTTAACAGAATGTATGAAAAATACACCTGAAACTCCTTAACTATTCTAGTCAAGAGGGAGGAGGCCAGGGCCTTGGTGGTGACGGCAGGGAACCTGCCCACCCCAACCAGGGATGGTACCACTAGAACCGCCTAGCAACAGCGACTCTTGCAGGGCAGTGGTGGAGGTGCCACAGACCCACTGACCTCGTGGGATGGGAACCAGGCAACCACAAACCGGTAGTGACCGGAGAACTTAAATGATGTAACCAACATTGGAGGGGGGAGGAGGGTTAATCAGACAGTGAGCAGTGCCCCACTCCTTTTGCCCCTGTTTCGGCACCTTCTTTCCTGCGAAGCTCACCGACTATTACCATAGCCTCTTTCTTCGGGCTTTCAATCTTTTATACTTCTACTCCCTAATTTTTTGCAGTCTTTCCAGCACACTACATGTAGGTGTTGCGGGGTTGAGTAGTAGTAGTAAAGTGGTTATTGGGGTAGCTCCGAGCCCCTGTGCTGCAGGATCCCCCAGAAGCTGGTGCAGGACCTTAGCCCAACCCCCAATATAGGATCTCACTAGCACGGGACAGACTCAAGAATCACAACATTTGTTACACAGTAGGTTTGATTGGGCTGGACTAGTAACCACAGTAATATAGGATTGTGAAGACTGCTGGGCAAGACAAATGTTTACCCGGGCTTGGGGGGGGGGGATTTGTTCATTAGCAGTGCGACATTAGGAAGCAACAGGCAGTGACCCACAGTGCTGGGGAGTGCAACACCAATTTATAAAACTATGGTATTTTTATGCATGTTTAGTCAACACAACGAAAAAGATCCACCGATGTACCCAAAGATATAGGATTTACATGGTATAGTAAATCAGGTTATTTCACTCAACCGCGAACAAGCATTGGCAAATTCAACAAATATGACAAACTTTCACTAAAAAGTTTGGTCTAGTTGGAATGCAGTCACTTAGTGTCACTTTAGGTGACAAATTCCAGTAGGAAGACAGTCAGGGTGGACCAGCAAGGTCCTCAGAAACAGCTACCTCAGCATATGAAGCAGTCTTCAGTCAGTTCCAGGCACTTTTATCCTTTGCAGGACTTTCCTATGGAAGTGGCCCTCGTGCATGGGATGAAGAATGCTGTAGATGCTCAAAGAATGCTGTGGATGCAATGAAGTAGAAAGGCGACTCGCTGCGACCACTCCTCGATCCATGAAGGGGGTGAGGCAGTCCTGGTCATAGGATTGACATCCCCCAAAGTGCTCCAAGTGCTGGCAGAAGTCCAGTCTCCACTGGGCTACCGGTCGCCCAGAAACACGGTCACGGGCTAATCCTTTATTTATTTGAAAAGTTTTATAAAGCATGAACATGACCCTTGCGGGTATCAGAGCGCTGTACACAGAGGCAAAAGCATGAATAAACTCAGTCCAATGGAGGTCAACACTGTAAAACAACAAGGAGTAAACAATCAAAATCAGGTACCGGGTAGTGGGCCCGCTAGTTCAATTTCTCATATAGTGCAATATATTTCTTGTAACATTCAGCAAAACAATCAGAGTGGCTTGCCACAACATAGTAAAATAAATGACAAATCTGTAATCGGCCCAACAAGTATTCTTCTAGTATAGTTCCGGAAGGGCCCTATTGTAAAAACAATTTACCAATCAAAAATAAATATAGAAAGATATGTTGGGATAAATGACAAATCTGTCAACAAGGGGACTTGAAAGGGAGTACAGGATGATGCAGTTAATATTCACTCAGGAAAAGCCATTTGGCCTGTTTCTTGAAAGAGGCAGTGGAAGAATTGGCTCTAATCTCCGTAGGAAGAGCGTTCCAAATTCTAGGCGCAAGGCTGGAGAATGCACGTTTGTACGTACTTTTCTTTTTGAATTTAGGAGGTTTCAAGAGTAGTGTGGGTCAATATGTCCACTGGAGGTCCCTGCTGCACTCGACACGCCCAGGGTCAGCAATTGCAACTTTGTGCGTTGGGTCATGGTCCCTTGGTGGTGCACAGCAGCGGGTTAGATTTTGGGGTACCAACTTGCCCCAGCAGGCTTCTCAGTTGTGTCCCTGTGCTGTGAAAAGGAGGCCAGCTCACCGCCCCTTTGAGTCTCTAGTCTAGGCTCTGGAGAGAACTTCTCCTTGAGCAGGGAACTGCAGGCACAGTCCGTCTCCTATGCTAGCCACTGGGTTCAGTAAGAGCAGTTCACGCCAGAGCAGCCTCTCCTTGCTGCTTCCACAGTGTAGCAGGGTAGTCCTTCTACCCTAGCCCAGACGAGATTGGAGTTCGGGGTGACCTACTTAAGATCAGAAACTGCTGTCAGGGCAGGATGCAGTTGGTAGCCATTTGCCACCAGGCTCCCTGCTCCTTGATGACTTCCTGTGAAGTGTGCCATCTGGGCATCCAAGGATGCACCGTTCTGCCCACTTCCAATATGGCAGGACCGCTCTCCTGCCATATGGAGCTCCCTAGCCCAACCCAGAGGCATGGCTACCAAGGGGGCTACACACTCCTGGAAAACTGGTTTCGCAACTAGTTTTTCTGTCTGCCTAAACAATGGAGCAGCCCCTCTCCCAAGTGTTACCCATTTGCTCTTCAAATGCAGCTTCTCATTTGAAGTTAGCCTTTTGGGCCAACACCCGTGTGGCTTCCTGCAGGAGGAAGGCGAGACCTCTCCAGAGCAGGCCCCTATTGTATCCTTTCCTGCGAGATGTTAGCAAGTCTCCCCAGGAGGGCAGAAACTGTCTCTGCGACATAACCCCCTGTGCAACTCGTATGGGCACAATCAATCGGGGATTTGTAGAGCGCACTACTCACCCGTGAGGGTCTCAAGGCACTGGTAAGAGGAGGTAGTTCGGGCAGCTCCGGCTCACCCAAAGAGCCAGGTCTTGAGGTTCTTCCTCAATGCTTGGAGTGTGGGGATTCGTATGATGTTGAGGGAGAGTTCGTTCCAGGTCTTGGCCGCGATGCAGGAGAAGGATCTTCCTCCCGTTCTGGCTCTGCGGATGCATGGGATTTCGGCCAGGGCAAGGTCGGCGGAGCGGAGGTTCCTCTTGGGTGCGTAGGAGATTCTTTCGTTGAGGTATTGGGGGGGAGGGGGGGAAGGAGAGGATGAGAATCCAGTTGAAGGTCTTGCAAAGTAAGCGATGGGTGTTGAAGCATGTGGAAGATACAGCGTTGATCTGTCGGTTGATGGTGAGAGAGGAGTCGAGTAGGATGCAGAGGTTGCGGGTGTGGTCCATGGGTATGGGAGGGTTGCCGAGGGCAGGGGGCCACCAGGTGTCACCCCACACTGAGGGGGTGGATCCGGTGGATCCGAGGACGAGGACTTCCGTTTTCTCAGAGTTGAGCTTCAGGCAGCTGCTGCTCATCTAGGATGCAAAGTCCTTCATTCCTTCCTGGAAACTGTCTGGTGATGTCGGGTTCCTTGGTGAGGGAGAGGATGAGCTGGGAGTCGTCAGCGTAGGATACTATGCTGAGTCTGTGTTTTCTGACTATGGTTGCGAGTGGGGTCATGTAGATGTTGAAGAGTGTGGGGCTGAGGGAGGATCCTTAGGGTACTCCGCATCTGATCTCTGTGGGTTCGGAGGGGAAGGGCGGGAGTCTGATTCTTTGAGTTCGGCTGGCGAGGAAGGAGCAGATCCAGTCAAGGGTAGTTCCCTGTATGCCAGGGTCATGGAGTCTAGCGGCTAGTGTGCAGTGGGAGACTGTGTTGAAGGCTGCTGAGAGATAGGGTAGGATGAGGGCTGCCGTGTGGCCTTGGTTGAGGAAAGTGCAGATGTAGTCTGTGGCAGCTAGGAGGGCAGTCTCAGTGCTGTGGTTGCTGCGGAATCCGGATTGAAAAGTGTGGAGGATCGAGTTGGATTCCATGAAGTTCGTGAGCTGGGTGTTGACGATCTTCTCGGTGACTTTGGCGGCGAAGGGAAGAGAGATTGGTCTGTAGTTCTTGAGGTCTGTCGGTCTGCGGAGGGCTTCTTGAGGAGGGGTTTAACTTCTGCGCGTATCCAGTCGTCGGGCAATGTGCCTGTTTCGAGGGTGCAGTTGATTGTACGTCATAGTTCAGGTGCTATGGCCGAGGTGGCCCTGTGGAAACTGTGCGGCGGGCGGGGGGAGAACAGTGGGAGCTCCGGAGTGTAAGCTCCTCATAGTCTTTGCGGTGACTTCTGTGGTGACGGGGGTCCAGGCGGGGATGGTGGTCTGGGTGGGTGGCTTTGCTGGTGGTGTTCTGTCATGGCAGTCCTGTAGGCAGTGCGTGCTTCCGAGGTTTTGCTGTTCCTACATGCTTTCTCGAGTATTCGGCACGTGCGCTTGGATTCTCGGAGGTCCGTGGTGAACCAGGTAGCTTTTGTGGTGCGTTGCCTGTAGGAGTTCCGGAGGGGGAGCGAGCGTGTTAGCGCAGTCTGCGATCCATCTGTGGAGTTCATTGACTGCAGAGTTGGTGTCGGTCATGGTGAGTGGAGGAGTGCGGCTGAGGGTGGATTTGTGGTGCTCTTCGGTGATCTTGCTCGAGTTTCTGCACGGGGCGTGGTGTAGGCTTGTGTGCAGTGGGTTTCGAGAAGAAGTGGACGCAGTGGTGGTCCGTCCAGAGGGGCTGTGTGGTGTGACTGAAGCGAATGTTGTTTCCTCCTGAGAAGATGGGGTCGAGTGTGTCCTGCCTTGTGGGTGGGGGTGGTGATGAGCTGCTTCAGTCCTATGTTGGCAAGGTTGTCCAGGAGGGTGTTGGATTTGGGGTCGCTGAGGCTGTCTAGGTGGAAATTCAGGTCTCCGAGCAGTGCGCGATAAGGTCTGCGATGGTGTTGGTGACTGGGTGCGGGGTCCGGAAGGTCTGTAGGAGAGGGTCCTGCATAGAGTCGTTCTGGGGTTGATCTGGATCTAGAAGTGGAGGTGTTCCATTGGGGGCAAGGAGCCATTCGAGATGGCGGTTGTGAGTTGGAGGGAGATTTTGTGTACGATGGCGAGGCCACCTCCAGGGTGGTTGGGCAGTCTTACCTCTGGATCTTGTACCCGTCGGGGATGGCGGTTGGGATGTCGGGTGCAGAACTGGCGCTGGTCCAGTTCTCTGTGAGGAAGGCAACGTCGGGCGTGAGGGTGTTGAGGAGGTCCCAGATTTCTACTGTGTGTCTGTGTAGGGAACGTATGTTGAGGATGATGCAGCTCAGGAGTTTGTGTGCGCTGGCGTCCGGTGGGATGGCGGTAGCTGTAGGGGTCTGGAGGTGGGTGAAGGTGCGGCGGTAGTGTCGACAGGAGAACTGGTCTTGGGTGGTGTTTGGCATCGACAGCTGGCAGTTGTTTGTTCCGGGGTTGACTGCGTGGAGGGTTGGGGGGGGAAGGGGTCGGCGGACCAGGGTCCCTGGTGCTGGTCGCAGACAGGCGCAGACAGACTTGCCTTTGGCGCAGCCGCCATTAAGTAGGGGTCAGGGGGAGGGAGAGCAGCTGGGAGGCGGGAGAAGGAACACACAGGGGGGAGGAGCAGCAGGAGCACCGGGGAAGGGAGCGAAACAGCAAACAAGGCACAAAGACTAAAAAGGCACAAACAAAGGCACAAAGACTAAAAAGGCACAAACAAAGGCACAAAGACTAAAAAGGCACAAACAAAGGCACAAAGTCTAAAAAGGCACAATCAAAAGGCACAAAGACTAAAAAGGCACAAACAAAGGCACAAAGACTAAAAAGGCACAAACAAAGGCACAAAGACTAAAAAGGCACAAACAAAGGCACAAAGACTAAAAAGGCACAAACAAAGGCACAAAGACTAAAAAGGCACAAACAAAGGCACAAACAAAGGCACAAACAAAGGCACAAAGACTAAAAAGGCACAAAGGCACAAAGACTAAAAAGGCACAAAGGCACAAAGGCACAAAGGCACAAAGGCACAAAGACTAAAAAGGCACAAAGGCACAAAGGCACAAAGGCCACAAAAAAGCCACAAAAAAGCCACAAAAAAGCCAAAGGCACAAAAAAGCCAAAGGCACAAAAAAGGCAAAGGCACAAAAAGGGCACAAAAAGGGCACAGGCACAAAAAGGGCACAAAAAGGGCACAAAAAGGGCACAAAAAGGGCACAAAAAGGGCACAGGCACAAAAAGGGCAAAGGCACAAAAAGGGCAAAGGCACAAAAAGGGCAAAGGCACAAAAAAGGCAAGGGCACAAAAAAGGCAAGGGCACAAAAAAGGCAAGGGCACAAAAAAGGCAAGGGCACAAAAAAGGCAAGGGCACAAAAAAGGCAAGGGCACAAAAAAGGCAAGGGCACAAAAAAGAAAGGCACAAAAAAGAAAGGCACAAAAAAGAAAGGCACAAAAAAGAAAGGCACAAAAAAGAAAGGCACAAACTGCATAATTGAGGCACAGACAAAGGCAGAAACTACAGAAAGGCAGTCAGAGCGGACCAGCAGAAGAGCAAGGCGCTCCCACTGGACCACCAGGGATGAGGCGCAGGCAGGAGCCTGTGGGTGGAGGAGGGCCTCGAACACCTACCTGGAACCAGAGAGGTGCTGGAAGCAGCGGTGCAACGACGGAGCTGCGCGAGGGGAGAGCAGTTTTCCTGACCAGGAGGTCAGAGGTCTTGCTCCACATGGGACTAAATGCAGCAAGTGGCCCACTGAAACTTGTTACATTAATTTCGACCTGAGAATCAAGTCTGGCATAATGCAACTAGTTGTTTAATACCTTGTAAGACCCACTTTGGTCGCACATTTCCAGAGTTAGCACAGCTGAGGGGTCAGCGTGCAACTCAGCACTCCCTAATTAAGCAACCAAGCTTTTCCACAGTAAAAAAAACAACAAAAAAAACCAGTTACACATTTTAGCCATCAGAACATGTAAAATTACATGTTCTGCCAGTGGAATATGTTGCACCCTGGGGTACATTTGGCTTTGCCACTGCTTTAAATGGCAAAGTTGGGACAGCAGTTAGAACTGCTCTTCGGGCCTGCAAGTGACGGGCAGGCGGGCTTGTTTTTCTCTAGTCACACCCAGGGTGGCACAACTAGTGCTGCAGGCCCTGGGGTGACCCTCTAACTTATTACATGTACTGGGTACCATTTACTATGGGCTTAAAAGCAAGTTAGCTTAGCCAATTGGGTATGAGCCAATTCAACATCACTTTGAGGGTAAGGATACAGGCACAGAGTTCTGGTTATCGGGCCTCAGTGCACTCAGTCGAAAAACCAACAGTATTAGTCCAAAAACTTGGGGGTGACCGTACAAAAAAAAAAAAAGCATTTCCTTACAAACAGATAAAGCTTGTGGGACTGCAGGGAGAGCCAGTCCAGAGACGACATCCAGTATCTTGAGACAAGCAATCAGAGAAAGGGTGATTTTTCTCAAATGGCCTTTCGGCAGAAAAACATTCATTGCGTCCAGTATAGGCTGAGGTCTTTATCCTCCTAGTGCGAACAGCACCCTTCTCCTCGTTCCAAATCCCTCAAACACGCAGTGCAACCGTTGACCAGCAGAATGATAATCCGCATTCTTGCAGTCCTGGAACATCCCTGGCACACGACGGTAAATTTAAGTCAACACAAGACAGCAGTGTAGGAAGCTGGCTCTATATATACACTATACCAAAATGGGGTATAGTGTGCACAGAGTCCAGTGGAACCCCAAAGGTAGGTAGAGGTAAAAGTAGATAGCACCTTAATCTCCATTTGTGGTAGTGTGGACAAGCAGTAAGGCTTTATCAGATGGTAGTGTTAAGCATTTGTTGTACACACTTAGGCAAGAAATTATGTCACACACTCAAAGACTGAACTCAGACCAATTTGTATGAAAAATATTTAGTTATTTTATTTCTAGAACTAAGCCAAGCCTGGTGCAGGTCAGTGAAATAATACTTTGCAAAATCTTATGCAGTGATTTACAGTTGAATGCAGGTTCAAATGCAGTTGGTTGAAATACAGGTAAGTCAACAGTACAAAATTACTTTTTAGTTACTTTGCACGTTATTTTTTAGAGTACTTAAGTTACATTTTCTAATCAGTGTGATATGCCTAGATAGCACACGAAGACATTTTAGACAAAAGGCAAGTAATTCATTTTTTGTACAGTTGCAGTTTTTCAATGTTTCATACAAACCAACTCCACACTTAGAAGGATTTGGAAGGGAAAACAGTCAATACAATCCTATGGAAGGAAATGAAGTTAACGGTTTGCAGGTAAGTACTTGTTTGTGGGAGTTGGTATTCTGGGGTTAGAACCAGCTTTCACCAGGGTCAAGGATGCACTCTCAGAACACCATCAGCGGCACTAGGACGGCCAGGTGCAGAGTGCTGAGGCCAATGTTATCCAATGGGGGATAGAGGGCCTCCGGTTGGTGGCTGCTCACGAGCAGGCCACAAGGTTGTGGGAGCAAAGCTCCTGGTGTTAGGCTCAGGGCAAAGGGGGATCAGAGTTAGCACACAAGGTGCACCCGCAGCGGCAGAGGGGCGGCTGGATGCAGGGTGCTGTTTTGGCAACAGGTGCCCAGTTTGATGGGAGTTGCCGGTTTTGGATTTTGGCTGCAGGCTCGGTCCAGGAAGACTTCTGGGAGGAACCAACAGCTGGGCAGGTACGTTGGAGGGCTCAGGGACGTAGGTGCACCTCTGGTTCTTCTCTCCAGGGCAGCTGGATGCAGGGGTGTCTTGAGGTCGGATTCCACCTTACCGGGCCGCTCGGGGGGGGGGGGGTGGAGAGAGGGGGGCGTGTCTCCGTGCAGAGGCTGCAGGCGGGCCACTCTAACTCGGGCGGTAGGCGACAGGTGCAGTGGTAGTTCCAGGCATCAGGTTTCTTGGTCCTCAGCAGGCTTGGAGTCTTTCTTGGCTGTTTCTTTTGAACAGAGCTGCTGTTTACAGGAGATCCGGTCTTTGTTGAAGGCAGTCAGTCCCCCAGGGGTTCTGGAGGTCGCTGGCTGCAGGACAAGGAGACTTTTGGCACAGGATCTCTGGAAACTGCAGACGCGCCGGTAGGGCTGGGACCAAGTCAGTTCTTCTCTGCAGTCTCCTCTGCTGGGTGTCTTCTTTCATCCTTCTTAGGTTGTGGGAATCTGTTTTCTTGGTTCAGGGCTGCCCCCTAAATACTGTATTTAGGGGGCATTTTAGGGGTCTCTAGGTCAGTAGCCAATAGGCTACTGACCTTAGGGTGACTACACCCTTGATGTGCTCACCCCACGGGGAGTGGGCACAATCCCTAATCCTGATTGGAGAATGCCTGCCATCTGCAAGATGGCGGGCACTGAAGAGTGGGCTCCACCTCGCCTCCCACACCTGAGGGGTAGGGTTGGCACAGGTGTGCACACCCTCTGGGCTATGCTAATTTTTCTGCCCGTCTTCCTGCCAAAAAGGAGGGGAGACAGGAAGGGGGCCTGCTCCCAATAGCAGGAGTGGCTGGGGGTCGCGTTACAGAGGCAGCAAGGCCTTTGAAGCTCCCCTGCCACAGATGGCTCTTCCTGGCCTGAGTGACCAGCTCTGCCCAGGAAAGGCTTTGTTTCTGGGATCAGGGAGCAAAGGCTCCCACCCCAAGGGTCCAGAAATATTTCTGTGGTGAACCTGTCCGGTAACCCACCAGAGGCTGGTCGTTTTTCAGGGGGCATCTCTAAGATGCCCTCTGAGTGCATTTTCATTAAATCCCACACTGGCATCAGTGTGGGCTTAATGTGCTGAGAAGTCTGATACCAAACTTCCCAGTTTTCAGTAAAGCCATTATGGTGCTGTGGAGTTCGTAATGACAAACTCCCAGCACCATATGCTCTTAATGGCATTACTGCGCTTACAATGTCTAGGAATTGGTCTAGACACTGTAGGGGTACAGGGCTCGCGCACCTGTACCCTCACCACTGGTATAGTGCACCCAGCTAGAGGGGTGGCTGACCTATGCCAGGGCAGTGGGTTGTAGGCATGGCACATGATTAGAGGCCTTCCCTGGCCCCAGTGCCCTTGGTACCCATGGTATCTTTTACAAGTGACTGAC
The DNA here is from genome assembly GCA_963921515.1 of Calotriton arnoldi. NCBI lineage: Eukaryota > Metazoa > Chordata > Amphibia > Caudata > Salamandridae > Calotriton > Calotriton arnoldi. The sequence continues at coordinate 1,338,441 of CAWUFW010003011.1, forward strand.
CAGTGGCCAGAGAAGTGCCAATTAGGGGTACAAGGTACAGTTCTGGTAAAGAACACAGGCCCTGGGAACCTGATTGGCAGGGACCCAGGGCACATCAAGTCAAAGAGCATCAGTAGTCTGGCAAAAAGTGGGGGGGGTTACTGCAACAGAAACCCAGCTTCCTACGAGCGGTACCACCACTTTTTGGGTTGCACAGGTCACCACCTTTTGGCCTGCAGGAGCATTGCAGTAAATGTCCCCAGATCCAGTATGGGGATATTCTAAGTGAGGAGGAAAAAGGTTACTTGCATGTTACTATAATTCTCTATTGGTATTTTTCATTTAGTCACATGCTTGAATCATCCCAGTTGGTGAACTGGGAGTCCATAGACAGTGAGCAGTGCAATGTGAAACATAGCCTGGAATACTTTAATATGGTTACATTTGCCTATTCACATTTCAAAAGAACTAAACTTCAACCAAACAAAAGCTAGCCCAGAACACTTCAACCTCCTTGCTTGAATGGTGTCGATGGAGGTCCCCAAGGAATGCAGTCTTTGGACTGCAGCAGTGTTTGATTTGGTGTGATTGATATGCAGCCCTAATTGTTGGTCAACTAGTAATGTAGTTGGGCTTCTTGCTTTGTTGATGAAATGAGCAAGTCGCCTAGCTAGGGGTAGACGAACACAGCTTTGATGTGTGTAGCTACAACTGGAATACACTTCGAGAAAGTTCTGGGGGCTGATTTGAGGCCAAACGGAAGCACTTTGTACTGGTAATGATCTTGATCCACAAAGAACTTCAAGAACTTGTGATGCTTCTTGGCTATTGGTATATGAATGTACACATATTGAAGGTCTATCAAACAGAGCCAGTCTCTCTGGAGTAACTGGGGATAGATCTGATGCAGTGCCAGCATTCAAAATGTTTCTCGTCGAACCTACTTGTTGGCCAGTTTCAAATCGATAATGGGCCTGAACTAGTTTCTGGGACCGCTCTTTTTCACTAGAAAATAACGGGAATAAAGCCGTGCCCAGTTCTTTGGGAGGAACAGTTTCCACTGCATGCCTTTGCAGAAAGATGTTTACTTCAGAGCGCAACAACTGAAGATGGTGATTGGATGGCTTTGGGGGAATATTCAATGGAAGACTGGTGAACCAGAGACAATACCCATTCCAAACAATATTACCCAGGTGACTTTTGAGATTGTCACTGTCAGGAAATGATACTTCCCCCCCTACTGTAGTGGGAGAGGGAAGAGGGGTAAGTAGAGATTTATTGCTTAAATCATCTGGGCTGACATTGCTACCGTTGGTAAGGTCTCTGTTGGGTTTCCTGTCGAACCTGGTACCAGTGAGGGGTTTAAACCTCTGTGGGTAAAAATGTTGCTGGTAGGGTTTGTAGAGTCTTCGCTGCTCTTTCTGCTTTTCAAGGCCTACTGTCTTTAGGGTCTCCATCTCAGACTTCATCCGGGTTATTGAATCCGTTTGACTGCCGAAAAGTGTAGATCCTGAGATTGTAAGGTTGATAATCCATTGATGGGATTCATGTTTAAGAGCCGTAAGGCTGAGCCATGAATGCTTTTGCAAGGTCACCACGTGGCAGGATTTGTGGGCTGCTAGTAAGGAGTCAGCTGCAGCATTGATGATCTGGTTGGAGACCATTAAACCCTCGTTGACCACTTTGAGGAAGTCCTACCTCTGGTCTCTGGGGATGGGCAGGGAGGTAATGACTCGGCGGCTAGACTGTCTCTATCAGATATTACGTTACCGAAGGTAAGTAACTTTTACATCTAATAGAGACATCTAGCCGCAGATTCCTTAACTTTTGAATTAAATACCATAGCTATACCCCCTCTGGAGGAGGGTCTGCAAATCAATCCTACAAAAGTTTGAGAACCAGCCGGTCATAACTAACAACCGACCAAATGTACGTAGGAATAGCAGAAGAGCTTGGCACAAAGGTGTGCATATACATAATGAACAAGGCACTTCCCTTCGGTAACGATATATCTGTAACAGACGTATATTAGTTATAGATTCCTTACCTTAGAATTACCCCCAGGCGTCACTGGATCCGGAGAATTTTTTCTCAGCAATACTCCTGCGCGTCGGTAGGTGGCATCGGTCGACTCCGCGTTAGTCGTCGGCGTAGTGATTGCCAGGATGACGTCGCGGTATCTACTTAGACGCCGCCCCTGCGCGCTGACGTCAGTTTTCTTTTTCCGCTCCAGCCAGCGCCAATCCGGAGAGAGCGGTACCCTTAGTCATTTTTTGACAAGTGATTTTTCGACTTTTGCCGACATCTTTTTCGAGTCGTTCGACTCCTGGTGCACGTAGGGATGTCCCATCGTCTGACTGGCTTCAAGCCTTGTGACTTGTCACAAGTTGATGTAAGTCACGGACCCGCACCTCGTGTGCCTTTGGTGCCTGGAGCGCGACCACGACCCGAAGTCGTGCTCAGACTGTCGGGCCATGAACCGGAAGTCTTTGCGAGAGCAGTCACGAAAGCTTCTGGAGGCCCGGCAGTCAGCTCTGTGCCGCTCGAGGACCCGGTCGAGAGGGAGGTCGCAGAGTCACCACCATCACTCCTCATCGAAGTCTTCGGGTAAGTCAGAGCACAAGAAGGCAAAGATGCACCGTCGTGTCAGAATAGACTCAGAGTGGTCTGAGAACACAGCATCGCAGGCCCACATTTACTGCTGAACCGCAAGTATCTACAAAGCCTGTGTCTGCATGGCCTTCAGTGTCATGGTCCGAAAGTCTGAACAGGACTCCGAGCTGTGGGATTGATCAAAATACCAAGGCAAGTGAAAAAAGTAAAGGGAGAACACCTATTAGTGCAGTATCAAAAAAGAAAAAGAAAAAAACTAAACTTTAAAAGGAAATATGTAAAATGAATACTTGTTAGCAACAAGCGCATGCAACACTTGTGATACGAAACACAATTTGATCACAAGTCGCCTAAAGTAGTAACAGCCATGATTTCCCAAGGACTTGTAAAACAGAGGAAATAGATACATACCCAAAAAGATAGGTATAAACTCCAGACAGATGCAAAAAGCATTGTGGGAGAACAAGAAGAGCTTCTTATGAAGCTCCAACCATGAATTGTATGACCGAAAAACGGTAAGGAAACCGCAGCTAGAAGTCTCCATCAGATTGTTTCCAACTCTACCCATCACACAGCGCAAGATACAGAGTTCACCCCATATGTTCTAGGAATGAACAAATAAATTGGCTATCCCCTCCATAGAGAAGGCAACTAACTCATGTCTTCTAAAGAATACACCATAAACTGAGTTTACTTGCACAATTTTCCAAAATGTGAAGCACATACAATAAAAATGTAGATATGCAGTCCCCTCAGAAGGAGAAAACAACCTACACCATAAAAACATAGTTCAAGAGGACTTTAATGAAGGATGAACCACAAGAACATGTATTCAAAAGAATACAAAACATAGGCCCTGAATCCATCAGCTCCATGATAAATATGCACACCAAAAGAGTAATGAGGACATACTACGCGGACTATTCTAACGAGTGAAGACCAGAGCGTCCCTATATACCAGACTTACCACTGCCATACCAACATGTCCCTATGACAGGCAACGAAAGGTCGAAACCATGCACATTTTAGCATTGTGAACTGCTTCAAAGAAGCTTGTGTCAGAAAATCTTCCATACATGAGGACACATCTCTTGACAATAACCTCTTGAGCACAAAACTCATCCATAGCGGCCAAGGGACAAAGGCAAACCTCCCTCGGTTATCTAAATCAATGCCAGCCTAAACAAGCATTTGCAATGCAATAGGTCTCGCATTTGCGAGAGTTGGACCTATTGGCATTGTAAATGATAATGCCTTTTATTTATATGTTTACATAATCTGCAAGCGCTACGTAAACACCGCGTGCAGGTTTTGTAAAAACAAATAAAAGGCATTCTCATTTACAATGCCAATACCTCAAACTCAAGCAAATACAAGACCATTGTGGCACCCGCGCTTTAGATTTTAACATGGTCATTTAAAAAAAAATATGCATAATGTTGTGAAATGGAAAGTCAGCATTTAGCGCTATTATTATAGCTGTGAAAAAGAAAGAAAAAGTGGAGAAGGAAGGGGAAGGTAAAAGAGTGTTTTAAGGAGGTTAGAAGAAAGATAGTGTTAAGAGGGTGTGAGAGTGCAAGAGCAGAAAAGTGCTGTAAGCCAGTAACATTTAATAGATGGTGCAGTGAGGATAAGAGAAAATGAGAGTGGAAGGGAAACACAAAAAATAACTCAGGAAGGGATCGGGAAGAGAGAATGTAGTTATGAACTGAGAACGAGGAAAGGGTGGCAAGGAACCGAGAGGAAACAATGCAGTGAGGAATGGGTGCCGAGGAGAGTGCAGTGGGCAGGTGACAGTGAAAAAGCCATTTGAGGAGGACGACAAAGAGTGGTGAGAGTGTGAACAGAAGCAACTTGTCAAAGGAAATCAAGGGCACCAAATGAGAGCCCTGAAGGAGAAAGTGTAGAAGAGGGAGGAAAAGGTGCAGTAAAGGAAGAAACGCATTTTATTAAGTGAGAGAGTAAACTAACAAAAGAAAAGAAGTTGGGGGAAAAGATGTTGTAGAGGAGTATATAGTGTGTGGTGACTGGGAAGAGAAAGAATTGGGAGGAAACTGAAGTGGGGAGAGAGAGAACACACTTATTATCTTCTAGGGCCATTAAATAAGAACCCTCAATTTAGTGGGATACATGCAGGTGGGGCTAGAATGCTACATTTGACAGACCTGTGTTTTAGAAGTGTAAGTGATGCAACAGCAGAAAGAAGCAGTCGACAGATGTTACGAGTTGTCGCAGGCAGGGAATGGCCTAGCACAGTAAGAGGAGGGCCACTGGAATTATACTGAACTGGAGTCTGAAATTATGCGGCAGGGTGACTAAATTATGAGGCAACAGAATGAAAATGATGCAGCAATAATCTGGTTCCTCTGTTTTAAAAGCAGCTCAGCAAAGCAGTATACTACGTTTCACATTTATTATTTACATGTGTCGCTAAAGTAATGAAGGATTTGAGAGAATAGAAAAAGATGAAACTTATAAAACAATTATTTGTCTAAACTCTCCCTGTGAGGCCGTAGCAGCCGGCAGCATGTGTAGCAATGAAACGCTGTCTAAGAACAGTCCACCAATGAAGACACAACGCCGTCAATGGCCAATAAGACCGAAGCAATGCATGACGTAGTCAAAAAAGTAAACAAGCATTGTCCGTGCGGCCGTGAAAGTGACACGGCCGCGAAAGTAATCGCGAGCGATTAAAAGCCGCTGCGAGTGTAAGGGTGGGAAGCCAGATGGCGCCTGATCGCGCGTGCACGCAATCGTGAATGCAAGCTGGAGGCCAGCAAAAGCCTGTGGGTAGCACTCCGAAAAGCCACTTACTAAAAGTCTCGCCAGAGCAGCGCATGCGCTGGCTCAGGCGAGACCTAAAAAGGGAAAAAATGGTACTTGGAATAAAACATCTGCTCTCGCAGGACACCAAGTGGTCAAACCAACAACGGTCATGTAAAATGCCGTAACAAAGCTTACGCGCTTATAAAAGAAAAAGCCTGCATCTCAAGTATAGAGACACGTTACACCAGTATCAAACAACGAAAAGCTACGACTCTGAAGACCTCGGTCTTTCCCGGAAGCGTCTTAACGCTGCATCAGCTTGACTCCCAAAAATATGGGCTCGTCAAATGGCATGTCGACCAAAGTCGACTTGACAGCCTCCGAGAAACCCGAAGTTGCCAACCAAGCCTGATGTCTTAATGCCACTGCTGATGCCATAGCATGATCTACAGAGTCTGTAGTGTCCACACCACACCTTATGGTAAGCCTAGCAGTCTGCTGACCATCTTTGATCAAATCACCAATCTCCGAGTGAAGGTTATCCGGAAGAGATGGTAACATTCTGTAGCGATTCCCATAAAGCATGGGAATATCGCCCCAGCACAAAAGACGTATTTGTGGATCACAAGGCTGAGCTTGCTGAAGCAAAGATGTGTTTACCACATGCATCACGACTCCTAGACTCCTTACCCACTGGAGTTTAGGAACAGAATCTACATCCTGTGAAGTCGCAAACTGAGTCACCAAGCTACAGGTGGAAGGGTATCTATGAAGACAAACTGGGTCCCCAGGCACAGGCAGGTGTCTAAGTGCAATATCTCGGTCCACTGAGGCCACAGATTCAGGCTTGGCCTAAGTACCTAATAAAAAAATCAAAAAGGGCCTCCCCAAACGGAAGAACAGGTTCTTCCCCAGTCTGTCCCTGAAAAAGGACTTTAATCAAAAGGGTCTGTGGACCTTTGCACCGTAGGAAGTGACAAGTTTAAAACTGTAGCCACTTTCCTCATCATGTCGGCAAAGGAGGAACTTGCCTCCGTAGCAAGGCCAGGGGGAGAAAGCAACCCTAAAGCTGGTGAAGAATCCAGGCCAATGGCCTCTCCCAGAGCAGACAACCAGCTCTCCTCAATCTGAGGCACATTAATGTCAGTAATGGGTTGAAAGGGCCCTGCCTCAACCAACACAGGCTATCTTTCCACAACCTCTTCCTGAATAGGAATCAAAACCTGCATATTCCCCTACATCGTACGACGCCTACACGGAGGAGGAGAAGCAACTTGACTGATGCCGCCGACGTCAGTGTTTGAGTCGGCTGATCGAAGTCCGGCATCGTAAGTCGAGATCCCATAGGACTCTGGACCTGCGCCAAAGCAGTGCCAGCCGACGTCGACCTCTCGACTCCAACAGCTCAACTGTCACCAAGGGCAAACCCTCTGATGGTGCCCCACTCACCTCCTTGGGGCCTAAAGGTGCTCCAGAGGGAGATTGGGTACCAAAGATAAAGTGCAAGGAATTATATTCCCTCATCTGTGCCATCGATACCCCGGCTCTCGGAAACACGGGGAGATGCGGTGCGGAGTCGCATACGGCCTCCTCAACTGTCGAATGGGAGGGCCCATGGGAGACGGAGTCTCTACGAGGTGAAGTCCGAGAATGCCGAAACTTCACGCACTTACCTTTTGGCTTCCCCGGAGAACGACGTCCGTTCGGCTCCTAGATCAACCCCACAAATGCTTTTCCCGAGACGATAAAGACAGAGGTTTGGAATCCTCCGAGGATCAAGACACGCGCTGCCATGAACTTTAAACGGCGCGCCTTTAAAGACTTTGGTTTTAGTTTCTGGCAGGAGCCACACTCCTCCGTGTCGTGGTGCTTGCCTAAACACCACATACAAATTGTATGCGGGTCCGTCACCGACATATGTCGGCTACAAGACCCACAAGGTTTGAAACATGTAGACATTAGACAGAGGCACACTGTTCCACTAACAGTGTTGAAGCAGGTTTATAAAAACACAAAAAAAAAACAGACCAGAGGAACCGCTTCTCCGGATCTGCGTTACAGCGCGGAAAAGAAGAAACTGACGTCCGCGTGCCGGAGGGGAATTTTACGGCTACACAGACGTCCTGACCGGAGTCAACATCGCAAAGCCATACGACGCCGACCCCCGGCAAGCAGAGGTACTGCTGAAAAATTTCTGGATCCAGACTGGCGCCTGGGGAGAATTCAAAAGTTAAGGAATCTGCAGCTAGATGTCTATCGGATGAAATTAATTTGTACTTGCATCATAGGCTGACCAGAGACTTGAGTGTCCTCATCATGGACCTCTCCACATCGAATTTTGTTTTGAAGTTCAGCAAACAGTAGACGAGAATCCGACAGTAGCTTCATCATGTGTTTAACCCGGTTGATAATGGAAGGCATCTTGTGCATCGCTACATTCTTCTGTGTCAAGGTCCTGTTTAACCCTGAGCTACTTGGGACTATACGCTGGCCCAAAAGGTCTCATCGTCAGAGTACTCCCTGTCAAACAAGCGTGGAGGAGGACATGTGGATACCTTGCTTGGTGAAATGTTGGGCCTTAACAGTTTAGGAATGCCTAGTTTTAAAAATAGAGTAACTTTTCTATCTTAGTTAAGTTGTGGTGGATGAAGCTTTCATCAGAGTATAATAGTCAACGAGGTTGTCAACAAGGCGGTTGTAGACTGTTGCCCAGAAGTGGTCACTGTATGTTGATGAGGTGCTAGTTCTTGTTTTTGATTAGGTGGTCATTAACTGTGTAGGCTTACTGATAAACAAGCAAAAAGACAATGGTGGCAGAATTGGACTTTTCTTTCAGGGAGAACTCGGCCTATGGTGTCCTCGCCAAAGACTATCGACAATGCTGTTGTCATTCCGTTAACAAGGTCATTGTCAATGACTTTGGTTTCTCCACTTCAAGAAATTTTTCTTCAGTAATGGCAGCTAAGAAGTTATTTTGGCGGTAACCTAATCAAAATGACTACCCTCTTTGGATTTTCCCTGAGCTTTTTATGATTTGATGTTGGGAGAGCGTCCCTCAAGAGAAGTAGTCCTTTTATGGGCTTTATCAGATCTTGAGGAGCCATCCGAGTCCTCATCTGAAGATGGTACATCTTTGATTTTTGGAGCCATAACAAAAACGTATATTTGTGGAATATGTGCAGATTTTATAGTCCTTAGTCTGGCTGTCAGGATAGAGGCAATAAAAGAATGAATCAAGCTTTCTTTCACAGGGCCTGATAAAGATTTTTGGGAGATGTCAGGCATGGTCAGTTTAGCCCAGATGTAAAATCCACAAAAGTGTGGAATTCCCTTCTAAAGCAATCACTTTAATAATTCAACAAGTCATTTATTTAAAGAGAGTGAGTAGAGCTCAGGGGAATCCATTCATACACATGTAGTAGAAATCAGAGGACTGGATGGTGTGGAAGGTGGGGGAAAGCAGGGTTTTGGAAGCTCGTTTCTGGCTGGAGCTTTATCTTTTTTTTTTTTTAAAGGTTAATAGGCTAACAATGCAATAATTTAATGCTTTCCAGGTTATGTTTAACATTGCACTGCTAACTATGGCTAATGTGGGACTCCTTGCTCAATGGCAGCTATGACTGAAGATTGGAAATCTATGAAAGACAATACCAGAACATCCGCAGTTAGACAGATCAGTCAGTCAGAATATGCATCAGTTTAGGAACGGTCATCAAAACATGTCAGTTTTTGGGGGGGGTGGGTGGGGCGTGGCTAAGCCGCCATCAACATGGCAGCGCAGCTCTGAAGCTCCTGAGCCAATGCCTGCATCCTGACGGGCCGTACAACGGGGCAAAAAAGAAACTCACTCCAGCCATCAGAGAACCATGGCGGACACCTGAACGGAACTTCTGCAGCCTGCCTGGCCGCACGACGACGCCGCTGATGCCCAGGGAGAGGTTGAAGGCTCAGACCGCCTCTGAGGCCACGCGGCAACAAGGCCCGCAGGTAAGCCAGAGGGACAGGGTAGCAGACTCCCCGCTGGGCCCCACTCTCCCCCTCACTGCGGCTGACTGCCCAGAGGCCGCCTGCGTCCCGCGTGGCGACCGGCCCACGCCCCACTGCTGAGGCCTGGGCACCACCTGGCCTTACATAGAGGTCTCCTAGTGGCCGCGTCTGGAAGACGTGTAGAGGCTCGGGTGGGAGGAGCCGCGATCTCCAATTCCTGATGCTTCGGGCAGGCGGCTGGACCCAGCCTCGCCTCTCTGCCTACTAGGTGGCTGTGACCACACCGGCAGCCCGTGGACTGGGGCTGTGCGCTCCCCCTCCCCCTTTGACACTAACGAACAATTTACTTACCTTCGGTAACGATATATCTGAAAGAGACAGATTAGTTATGGATTCCTCACCTTAGAATTACCCCCAGGCGTCAGACTGGATCCGGAGAATTTTTTCGTCAGCAGTACCCCCGCGCGTCTAAAGGTGGCATTGGTCGACTCCGCGTTAGTCGTTGGCGTCGTGGTCGCCAGGATGACGTCGCGGTAGCTACTTAGACGCCGCACTCGCGTGCTGACGTCCGTTCTTTTACACGACATTCCACGCCAGAAGCGCAGCGCCATGCAAGACACTGACCACTGGTGCACAAAACTAGGGCCCTGGAAGGGAGTCCCTATCCCTAGAAGTCAGTTCGCAGAACGGGGAGGATGGGTGGGGCGGTGAGGAATCCAGAACTAATCTGTGTCTCTTACAGATATATCGTTACCGAAGGTAACTTGTTCATCTGAAAGAGAATTAGTTACGGATTCCTCACCTTCGAATAGATACCACAGCAATACCAACTCCGGAGATGGGTCTGCGAACCAAGTTCACACCAGAAAGTCCTGGAGAACAGAACTGCCAAAGAAGCCGTCCCTCCGGACTTGGCTGTCTAGGAAGTAGTGTTTTGTGAACGTGTGCAGAGAAGCCCACATTGTTGCCTGACGCACAAGTTACTAACTTGTGTAACGATATATCTGTAAGAGACAGTAGTTAGTGACAGATTCCTTACCTTAGAATATCCCCAGGCGTCAGGCTGGATCCGGAAAGTTTTTTGCGTAGCAGTACCCTTGCGCGTCGGTAGGCGGCGTCGTGCGGCTCCGCGTCCGTCGTCGGCGTCGTGATCGCCGGGATGACGTCGCGGGCAGTACTTAGACGCCGCCCCTGCGGCGCTGACGTCAGTTCTGTACACGACTTTCCGCGCCAGGAACGCAGAGCCATGCAAGAAGCTGACATAGGTGTCTGAAAAATACTAGGGCCCTGAAAGGGATGTCCTTAACCCTAGAAATCAGTTCGCAGAACGGGGAGGATGGGTGGGGCGGTAGGAATCTGTCACTAACTACTGTCTCTTACAGATATATCGTTACACAAGTTAGTAACTTGTGCATCTGAAAGAGACACGTTAGTGACAGATTCCTTACCTTAGAATAGATACCCCAGCAATACCAACCCCGGTGGTGGGTCTGCGAACAAAGATCAGACAAGGAAGTCCTGGAGGACAGAACGGCCAAAGAAGCCGTCCCTCCGGACCTGACTGTCAAGGCAGTAAAGCTCTCAGGGGTGGGGTGTTGGGAGAGAAACAGGGGGTCGCCCGGAGCCGGGCGATGGCGTCGGGCCACGTTCCTATCCACAGGAGCCCCTGTGGTGGGTTTGGACCAGGCACCCAAAAGAACGTCAGTGAGTGCATCGTTGAACGGCAGCACAGGCTCCGAAGAGGAGGCCGCCGGCTGAAGCACTTCAGTCAGGAGGTTAGTCCTGACGGCCACTGTAGGCAACTGGAGATTTAAGGCTCCAGCAGCTCTACGCAACACCGTTGCAAAATTAGCCCCCTCCTCCGTTGCCACGGGAGGAGACAGCATGCCAGAGTCGGGGAGGTATCCAGCCCACTGGCATCCCCAAGTTCCTCAACCCAGTCCGGGTCAAACTCGCACTGTTGTGTGAGAGGGTCGTCAGACCCCTCCCAGCTCTCCTGGTCCTCCTCAGGTTGAAAAGATGGAGGAGGAGGGACATAAGGGACCCAAGGCCTCATCGGCGCCGGAACCGGCGTCGGGCGACGCCGGTCCGGCTCCATGTCCGGACCCGGGAGAACCGGGGAACGACGCCGCCCGGAGCCCCGGACGGCGTCGGAAACGGCACCGGGGACATCGGCGTCGGCGGAGGCGTGGTTAGGTCAACCGGCGTCGATGGAGGTTGCGGCACCACCGGAACCGGGGTCGAGGCCGGGGCCGGAGCCGAGGCCGGGACGAAGGCTGGTGGGACAGGCGACGCCGGGACCGGAGTCGACGGCGACGCCGGAGCAACCCCATCTGGGCCCGCGGGGCCCGAAGGCGCACCGGAGGGACCTTGAGGCCCGAAGAGGCGGGCCATGGCCGACAGGAATTTCTGTACTCGGCCGGAGTCGCCCCGAACCCGGGAAGGACGGGTAATGCGGGGGCAACTCGACAGGCACGTCCGGGGCCGCGGGGCGGGGACGGTGCCGACAGGGACCTCAGCCGAGTCGCGCGACCGGCGAGGCGAAGTCTTAGAGCGATGACGCCGCTTAGACTTCTTGTGCTTCGACTTACCGGAGGAGCGCGAAGACTTGGATTCCGACGAACGGCGGGGACTCCGCGTCCGGCCCCTCGACCTCTCCCGGGACCGGGGCTTGCTGCGGCGCGGAGCCGACTGCCGGACTTCAAGGAGCTTTCGAGACCGCTCTCGCAAAGCCTTCGGATGAAGTTTCCGGCAGTCAGGGCACGACTTCGTGTCGTGGCCTCGGCCGAGGCAGAAGAGACACTCGAGGTGGGGGTCCGTGATGGACATCATACGACCACATACCTCGCAGGGCTTAAAGCCGGGCATCCCTACGACACCTTAGGAGTCGTGAAGACTCGTTGAAGAGAACAGTGAAAAATTTCACAAAAGATAGTCAAAAAGTGACTAGGGCACTGCTCTTCCCGGATCTGCGCTTACTGGCGCGGAAAAAGAAGAACTGACGTCAGCGCGCAGGGGCGGCGCCTAAGTACTGCCCGCGACGTCATCCCGGCGATCACGACGCCGACGACGGACGCGGAGCCGCACGACGCCGCCTACCGACGCGCAAGGGTACTGCTACGCAAAAAACTTTCCGGATCCAGCCTGACGCCTGGGGATATTCTAAGGTAAGGAATCTGTCACTAACGTGTCTCTTTCAGATATGTAGAGGCTCAAAGGGAGCGCACATTAAAAAGGTAAGAACCAAGTTCAAGTCCCACTGAGGCATCACAAACGGAACAGGAGGGAAGAGGTGTGTAATGCCTTTTAAGAACCGGTTAACAGGGGACTTGAAAAGGGAGGGCTGATCAGGGAGCCTGAGGAAGGCCGAGATAGCACAAAGATAACCCTTGATGGTACCCAGGGCAGAACCCTGTTGGGCCAGAGAAAGAAGGAACAGAAGGACCTCAGAGAGAGGGGCAGAAAGGGGATTCACAGCCTTTGCTGTGCACCATGCCACAAATTTGTTCCACCTGCAGGCGTATACCACCTTAGTGGAGGGACGCCTGGCTGCCAGAATCACATCACAAACTTCGGGAGGCAAGTCGAAAGGAATCAACTGCCGCCGCTCAATCTCCACGCAAGCAGGTGTAGACTGGACAGGTTCGGGTGGAGGACCGTCCCCTGCTGCTGCGACAGAAGATCCGTCTGCCTCTTCGGGAGGATCGGGGGATCTACGCTCATACTGAGTAGCTCGGGATACCAAACTCTTCGAGCCCAGTCCGGAGCCACAAGGATGACTTGGGCCCGGTCGTGCCGAATCTTCTTCAACACTCTGGGTAGAAGTGGTATAGGCGGAAAGGCGTACAACAGACCGCAACTCCACTCGCGACGAAAAGCGTCGCCGAGCGAGTGCCGCCTTGGAAATTCCAACGCGCAGAACTGATGACATTGCGCGTTCTCTTCGGTGGCGAATAGATCTAACCAAGGCTCTCCCCATTGTAGAAAGAGTCCTTGCGCCACTTCCGAGTGAAGACGCCATTCGTGATCCATCATGCACCTGCGGCTGAGTTCGTCCGCCCTGGCGTTCAGGGAACCTGCCAGGTGTTGAACCATCAGGAACATGCCCTGATGTTCCAGCCATGTCCAGAGGCGCAGAGCCTCCTGACAGAGGGTCCACGACCCCACCCCGCCCTGTTTGTTGCAGTACCACATGGCGGTGGTGTTGTCTGAACACCTGCACTACCTTCCCTTTGACAGAGGGAAGGAATGCCTTGAGTGCAAGTCGGATCGCCCGGAGCTCCAGAAGGTTGATATGGAGCCGGGACTCCGCCGGAGACCAGAGGCCTCTGATCTCCGCCTCTCCCATGTGACCGCCCCATCCCAGAAGGGACGCGTCCGTCACAACTGTGTGCTCTGGCTGGGGAAGGGAGAGGGATCTGCCCATGACCCATTGCCGGTTCGAGAGCCACCACTGCAACTGTTTTGCAGTCCCCTCCGAGATCTGGACGTGATCGGACAGGTTGCCCTGGTGCTGCGCCCACTGGAACTTCAGGTCCCACTGCAGAGCCCGCATATGCCATCTGGCATGATTGACCAGCAGGATGCAGGAGGCCATGAGGCCCAGCAGCCTCAGGGTCATCCGTACCGAAACCCAGGATAAAGGCCGAAAGATCGGAATCATAGCCTGAATATCCCGGACTCGCCGTTCGGGAGGATAGGCCCGAAACTGCGTCGTGTCCAGAACTGCTCAGATGAAAAGGAGCTGTGGAGAAGGAATCAGATGCGACTTCGGCACATTGATGGAGAACCCCAGCGAGTGCAGGAGTTCGGCCGTAGTCTGGAGGTGGGAGACGACTGCCTGGGACGAGCCCGCCTTCAGCAGCCAGTCGTCGAGGTAGGGGGAAGACTGAAACCCCTGCCCGGCGCAGATGAGCTACGACCACCGCCATCACTTTCGTGAACACCAGAGGGGCACTGGTAAGGCCAAAGGGGAGAACGGTGAACTGAAAATGCTCGAGGCCTACCGTGAACCGAAGGTAACGCCGGTGGGCCGGCAGGACGGGGATGTGGAAATAGGCGTTCTGCAAGTCCAACGCTACCAACCAGTCTCCAGGGTCGAGGGCAGTCAAGACCTGAGCTAGGGTGAGCATCTTGAACTTTTCCTTCCGGAGGAAGCGATTGACGTTCCGGAGGTCCAAGATAGGACGCATGTCCTCCTTGTCCTTTTTGGGCACCAGGAAGTAGTGGGAGTAGCAACCACGTCCTACTTCTGGGGTCGGAACATGCTCGATGGCCCTCTTGGCCAAGAGGGCCGTGACTTCCTTCTGCAGAAGTACCAAGTGATCCCCTGACATGCGGTGGAATTGAGGTGGCATGGCTGGGGGGGTGGTCTCGAAGGGGAGGGAGTAGCCCCTTCGGACAATGTCCAAGACCCACCTGTCCTAGGTGATGGGACGCCAGTGGTGAAGGTGATGGCAGACCCTGCCCCCTACTGGCGTGCTGTGCACCTGAAAGGAGGGACTAGGAGGGCTTGGAGGCCGCGGACGGGTTGGAGGTGGTGGCGTGACCCGCACGCTGGTTGCCCGAACCGCCACGGCGGTATCCACGTCCTCGGCCACGCGAAGACGCCTGCTGCGCGGGCCGGTGGCTGGGCTGCTGACGTGACTGGGCGCCCCTTCCGTGGCCACGATAGGGGCGAAAAGCAGAAGGTAGCGGAGGGCGTGTAGCAGAAAGGCCCAGGGACTTGGCAGTAGCCCGTGAGTCCTTAAAACGCTCCAAAGCATGGTCTGCTTTGGAACCAAAAAGACCCACTCCATCAAAGGGCATGTCCATGAGAGTATTCTGGACATCCCCCTGAAAAACCAGTGGTTCTCAGCCAGGCGTGGCGACGCAGCGCCACCGTCGTTGCAATAGATCTGCCCAGCGAGTCGGCGGTATCAAGGCCACAACGTATGGTGTATTTGGCCGCATCCCTTCCTTCCGCAATGGCGCGGGTAAGCAGTGTCTGGACCTCCTCAGAACACTGGGGCAAAATAGTCGCCACCGAATCCCACAAGGAGTGGGTATATCGGCCCAAAAGACAAGCGGTGTTGATGGACCGCAAGCCAGCACTGGAGGAAGAAAAACCCTTGTTCCCAAATTGATCCAGGCGTTTGGATTCCCTATCCGGAGGGGCGGTAGGGAAGGCGGTTTGGGAAGCCGAGGCTTGGACAACCAAGCTCTCAGGAGTGGGGTGGACAGAGAGAAACAAGGGGTCGCCCGGAGCTGGGCGATGGCGTCGGGACACGTTCCTATCCACAGGAGCCCCTGTGTTGGGCTTGGACCAGGCGCCCAAAAGAACGTCAGTTAGTGCATCGTTGAACGGCAGCACAGTCTCCAAGGAGGAGGCTGCCGGCTGAAGCACTTCTGTCAAGAGATTAGTCTTGACCGTCACCGTAGGGAGACGGAGATGTAAGGCTCCAGCTGCCCTACGCAACACCGTTGCAAAATTGGCTCCCTCCTCCGTAGCCACGGGAGGAGACAGCATGCCAGTGTCAGGGGCAGTATCTAGACCACTGGCATCCCCTAGTTCCTCTGCCCAGTCCTCATCATACTGACACTGCTGTGCCAGAGGGTCCTCAGACCCCTCCCAGTCCTCCTCCGGTTCAAAATAAGGAGGAGGAGGGACATTTGGGACCCAAGGTCCCATCAGCGCCGGAACCGGCGTCGAGCGACGTCAGTCCGGCTCCATGTCCGGAGCCGGAGAGTACATGGGGACGACGCCGCCCGGAGCCCCGGGCGGCGTCAGGAACGGCACCGGAGACATCGACGCCGGCGGAGGCGTGGTCAGGTCGACCGGCGTCGATGGGGGTTGCGGTACCACCGGAGCCGGGATCGAGGCCGAAGCCGGGACCGAGGCTGGAGGCACGAGCGACGCCTGGGCAACCCCATCAGGGCCCGCGGGGCCCAAAGGCGCACCGGAGGGTCCTTGAGGCCCGAAGAGGCGGGCCATGGCCGACAGGAATTCCCGTACTTGGGCCGGATCCGCCCCCGAACCCGGGAAGGACGGGTATTGCGGGGGCGACTCCACAGGCATGTCCGGGGCCGCGGGGGCGGGGACGGTGCCGGGAGGGGCCTCACCCGAGTCGCGAGACCGGCGAGGCTAAGTCCTAGAGCGATGATGCTTTTTGGACTTCTTGTGCTTAGACTTACCGGACGACGAAGACTTGGATCCCGACGACCGGCGAGGACTCCGCGACCGACCCCTCGACCTCTCACGCGACCGGGGCTTGGTGTGGCGCGGAGCCGACTGCCGGGCCTCGAGGAGCTTTCGAGACCGCTCTCGCAAAGCTTTCGGGTTGAGGGCCCGGCAGTCGGAACACGACTTTGTGTCGTGGGCTCGGCCGAGGCAGAAGAGACACTCCAGATGCGGGTCTGTGATGGACATCATCCGAGCACAGGCGTCGCAACGTTTAAAGCCGGGCATCCCTACGACACCTTGGAGTCGATTAGAAAGAAACAGTGAAAAATTCACCAAAAAAGTTAGTCAAAAAATGACTAGGGCACTGCTCTTCCCGGATCTGCGCTTGCTGGCGCGGAAAAGAAGAACTGACGTCAGCGCGCAGGGGCGGCGTCTAAGTACTGCCCGCGACTTCATCCCGGCGACGACGGACGCGGAGCCGCACGACGCCGCCTACCGACGCGCAAGGGTACTGCTACGCAAAAAACTTTCCGGATCCAGCCTGACGCCTGGGGATATTCTAAGGTAAGGAATCTGTCACTAACGTGTCTCTTTCAGAACAAAGTCATTGAGGGGGACTCCCCGTCCCAAAGCAGTGGTAGCTGCCTGTCGCCCTGGTGGAATGGGCGCGCAATCCCACTGGAGGCTCCTTCTTTGCCAAAGAGAAGCAAGCTTTAATGCACAAAATGACCCACCTAGAGATGGTCCATTAGTGCACGGCCCAACCTTTTTTTGGCACCCACATAGCCAACAAAGAGCTGGTCATCCGCCCGGAATCGCTTGGTGCGATCCAAATAAAAGGAAAGCGCCCGTTTTGGATCCAGGCGGTGGAGCCTCTTCCTCCTTAGAAGGATGCGGAGGCGGAAGAAGGTGGGCAAAGTGATGGTTTGACCAATGTGGAAAGCAACCACCTTGGGAAGAAAGGAAGGCCTGGTTCTGAGGACGACCTTGTCCGGATGAACAGCCAGAAAAGGAGGCTTTGAAGAAAGTTTGGAGCTCGCTCACCCTGCAGGCAGAGGTGATGGCAACCAAAAAGGCAGTCTTTAAAGTAAGAAGTCTGAGAGGACAGTTATGAAGCGGCTCAAAGGGAGCGCACATAAGGTAAGTAAGAACTAAGTTAAAGTCCCACTGAGGAATTACGAATGGAACAGAAGGAAAAAGATGAGTAATGCCTTTAAGGAAGCGATTTACAACAGGGGACTTGAAAAGAGAAGGCTGATCAGGAAGCCTAATAAAGGCTGAAATGGCTGAGAGATAGCCCTTAAGAGTGCCCAGAGCACTGCCGGGCCAAAGAAAGTAGGAACAAGAGAACCTCAGAAAGAAGGAAAAGAAAGGGGATCCACAGCCTTAGCTGCGCACCATGACACAAATTTGTTCCATCTGCAGGAATATACCGTCTTAAGGGAGGGACGCCTGGCTGCGAAGATAACATCACAGACTTGGGGAGGAAGGTCAAAGGCTGTCAACTGTCGCCGCTCATTCTCCACGCATGGAGGTGGAGGCTGGACAGGTTCGGGTGGAGGATCGTCCCCTGCCTGCTGCTGCGACAGAAGATCCTCCCGAAGAGGCAGTCTGATCGGAGGATCGATGGCCATGTGTAACAGCTCGGGATACCAGACTCTTCGTGCCCAATCCAGAGCCACAAGAATGACTTGGGCCCGGTCGCGCTTGATCTTCAGCACTCTGGGCAGAAGTGGTATAGGCGGAAAGGCGTATAGAAGACCGCAACTCCACTCGCGACGAAAAGCGCCGCCTAGCGAGTGCCGCCTTGGAAATTCCAACGCGCAGAATTGCTGACATTGCGCATTCTCTTCGGTGGCCAATAGATCTAACCAAGGCTCTCCCCACTGCTGAAAGAGACCTTGCACCACCTCAGAGTGAAGACGCCATTCGTGATCCATCATGCACCTGCGGCTGAGTTCGTCCGCCCTGGCGTTCAGTGAACCTGTCAGGTGTTGAACCACCAGGGAAATGCCCTGATGCTCCAGCCATGTCCAAAGGCAGAGAGCCTCTTGACATAGGGTCTATAACCCCACCACGCCCTGTTTGTTGCTATACCACATAGTGGTGGTGTTGTCTGAACACCTGCACTACTCTTCCCCGGACAGAGGGAAGGAATACCTTTAGTGAAAGACTAATCGCCCGAAGCTCCAGAAGGTTGATGTGGAGCCCGGACTCCGCCGGAGACCAGAGGCCTCTGATCTCTGCCTCTCCCATATGGCCGCCCCACCCCAGAAGTGATGCATCCGTAAAATCCGGTTGGGGAAGGGAGAGGGATCTGCCATGGGCCCAATATTGGTTTGTGAGCCACCACTGCAATTGTTTAGCAGTGCCCTCCGAGATCTTGACAAGTGGACAGATTCCCCTGATGTTGTGCCCACTGGAACTTCAGGTTCCACTGCAGAGTCCGCATATACCACCTGGCATGATCCAAAAGCAGGATGCCAGGAGGCCATGACGCCCAGCAGCCTCAGGGTCATTCTGACCGAAACCCGGGATAGAGGCTGAAAGATCGGAATCATAACCCGAATATCCCGGACTGGCTGCTCGGGAGGATAAACCCGAAACTGCGTCGTGTCCAGAACCGCTCCGATGAAAAGGAGCTTCTGGGAGGGAGTCAGGTGGGACTTCAGCACGTTGATAGTGAACCCCAGCAAATGCAGGAGGACCGCCGTAGTCTGGAGGTGGGAGACGACTGCGTGGGGCGAGCTCGGCTTCAACAGCCAGTCGTCGGGATAGGGGAAGACTGGAACCCCTGATCTGCGCAGATGAGCTGCGACCACCGCCATCACTTACGTGAACACCCGAGGGGTGCTGGTAAGGCCAAAGGGGAGCACGGAAAACTGAAAGTGCTCGTGGCCTACCGTGAACCGCAGGTAACGCCGGTGGGCCGGCAGGACGGGAATGTGAAAGTATGCTTCCTGCAAGTCCCACACTACCATCCAGTCTCCAGGGTCGAGTGCAGACAGGACCTGAGCTAGCGTCAACATATTGAACTTCTCCTTCTGGAGGAAGCGGTTGACGTCCCTGAGATCCAAGATAGGACGCAGGCCTTTGTCCTTCTTGGGCACCAGAAAGTAGTGGGAATAACAACCACAAGCTACTTCTGGGGCAGGAACTAGCTCGATGGCTCCCTTGGCCTAGAGTGCTGAAACTTCCTGTTGGGGAAGGGCCGTGCTGAGGTGGCATGGTTGGAGGGGTAGTCTCGAAGGGGAGGGAGTAACCCCTTCGGACAATTAGCAAAACCCACCTGTCCGACGTGATGGTGCGCCAGTGAGGGAGGTGATGGCGAATCCTGCCGCCCACTGGCGATCAGTGGCCCTGAAAGGTCGGACTAGGAGGGTTTTGAGGCTGCTGCAGAGGGGGCTGTGGTGGACTGGCCCGCTCGCTAGCCCCCAGAACCACGGCGGTGGTTCCCACGTCCCCGGCCGCGCAGGGGCTGAACAGCTTGCGCCGGCCTGTAGCTCTGGGCGGAACGTGGTGGGGTACCCCTTCCATAGCCACGAAAGGGGCGAAAGGCAGACTGCGCAGGGCAGGTGGTGGAGAGGCCCAAGGACTTGGCCGTAGCCAGAGAGTCCTTGAAGCGCTCTAGCGCGTTGTTTGCCTTGTCGCCAAACAGACGACGGCCATCAAAGTGCATGTCCATAAGGGTAGCTTGGACATCCCCGGAGAAACCAATCGACCGCAGCCAGGTGTAGCGTTGAAGGGCTACCGACATGGAAATCGTCCTGCTTTCGGGACCGCTCCCGCAAAGACTTCGGATTCATGGTACGGCAGTCGGAACACGACTTGGAGTCTTGGTCGGGTTCCAAAAAGAACAGGCACATGCGGTGCGAATCAGTCACAGACATCAAACATCGGCAGGAACCGCAAGCCTTGAAACCGGGCATCCCCGACGTGCACCAGGAGTCGAAGACTCAAAAACAGCGTCGACAAAAAGTCAGTCAAAAAGTGACTGGAGGTACCGCTCTCTCCGGATCTGCGCTGGCTGGCGCGGAAAAAGAAAGAACTTTCAGCGCGCGAGGGCGGCGTCCAATTGGCTACTGCGACGTCATCCCGGCAACCACGACGCCAACGATGAACGTGGAGCAGACCGCCACCTTTCGACGCGCAGGGGTACTGCTGACTAAAAAGATTCTCCGGATCCAATCTGACGCCTGGGGGTAATTCTAAGGTAAGGAATCTATAACTAATCTGTCTCTTTCAGATATCAGCTTTCGGCAGGATCCGCAAGCCTTGAAACCGGACATCCCTAAGTGCACCAGGAGTCGATACACTAAAAGACTGTCGACAAAAGTCGCAAAAAAGTCACTCAAAAAGTGACTGGAGGTACCGCTCTCTCCGGATCTGCGCTGGCTGGTGCAGAAAAAGAAAGAACTGACGTCTGCGCGCGAGGGCGGCGTCTAAGTAGCTACCGCGACGTCATCCCGGCGACCACAGGGGTGCTGCTGACGAATAAATTCTCTGGATCCAGTCTGACGCCTGGGGGTAATTCTAAGGTGAGGAATCCATAACTAATTGTCTCTTTCAGAAGAGGACAGTCAGCATTCAGCCCAGGTGAAGGCCCTACGATGAGTGGGTGCGGAGGGGGTTGGAGATTTGGTTCCTCCTGTGGCCTTGGATCTTCTCTCACTGGTGGTGGTCCGGCTGAGGGGCCTCCCAACTTTGTTACCCATCCTGTGCGGCACAGATGCTGCCCAGCACCCCTTCCCTTTAAACGGCAGAGGCACCCGCGCAGAGTGGTGAGATCGATTGCCGCACTTACCATTGTTCGCAGCCTGGTCAGGGCCCTTCCCTGCATTTCTTGACCCCGCAGTGTGACTGTGGGACGGCCTTGGGACAGCTGTGGGACCGCTCTTTCGCGTCTCGACGACTGGGCTTTGGCCGCCCATCTTTGATACCCCTCTGCATGCCTACAACCCACCACCTTGGCCTGATGATGCTCGTCTCGCTGGTCCATTGAGTGCCAGCCCCTTCACTGTCCACCAGACTGATCCATTTTCTGGCTGCTGCCTAGTCAACACGGACTGCTTTCTCTACAATCACATTCTGCTTCTCGGGCCCCCCCACCCCCCCGTGTGCACTGCTGCTGTCTACATATAGGTCGCGGAGACCCCAAACAACGAAGACTAACATTTGAACACTCCAAGACCATGGACAGTTCAGGGACATCGGACACGGAAGAACCCTGCAATCCCATGCGCCCCGCTGACTCCCTGGAGGGCACTGCAATTGTGGCAGAGCTGCGGGCAGGCTTCAGCGCCATGGATACCCGCCTCGACGCCCTGGTATCTCGTCCTGAAATTATGGAGAGAGCCTGGAGCGGCACAGACATCACCTGGATGCGGTGGAGGAGCGTGTGTCTGGGGTAGAGGACAATGCGAACACAATGGCACGTCGCCTGGCGAAAACAGCGCGCCTCCTAAAAGCAGTGACTATCAAGAAAGAAGTCTTGGAGGCCAGATCGCGATGTAATACCATATGTAGAACGGGCACTGCGGAAGTGACGAATAAGGGTCCCCATGAGCGGTTTGTGGAGTGTCTGCTCACTGAACTTTTTGGTCCAGAACCGTTCACTTTCACCTTCGGAGAGGGCACACAGATCCTTGGGCCCACAGTCCCCTGCTGACACTCTTGCAGGGCTCCTCAATTACAGGGACCGAGACACCGCACTGCGGCTAGACTGGGAAAAAGCACCTCTGCTGTATTAAAATACTACTGTCTCCATATACCCCGAATTTACACTACCTGTCCAAGAGGCCAGGCGAAAGTTCACCGATGCCAAGGCAATGCTCTGCAAAAACGACTTCAAATACGGTATGTTATATCTGGCCAGTCATGGTAAACGACAAAGCCAGATTCTTTGACACCCCGACTGAGGCCATATCCTTTTGCAAGCAGCAGAGTCCCAGCAGATCTTTGCAGACCAACGTTGCTCACAAGCGCACCTCTCCTGACTTGGACGTACCATCAAGTGCAGACCTATTCAACCCGGGCTGAGGTCCAGTCGACGCACACTGCAGAAGCTAGGCACTTTTCTTTCTTTCTGATCTCTCCTTAGCCCCCCTGAGCTGTTTTTTTTTAATATGCGTAGCCTCTCCTTACCTGAATCTCACATGTTTCAAAATGGGCATTGACCCCCTATGGCGTTCCTCACCCGCCCAGGAGTACTCAGAGGACCATGTTGGGTTCTGAGTTTATTTTGTTGCTCCATTTGGGATTCGCCTATGCCCTTTAGCTCGGTGTGGGTGGGAGGCAGGGGGTATTGGATTGGCTTGATTGGAGTTCTTTCCTTTTTCCTCTATCGCTCTTGGTAGACCCGATCTCCTACATAGTTTTCTTTCACTGACCCTAAACATCCATTAACTTTCAGCAGACTGAATGGCGAGCTGTGTTAAGCAACATGTTGACCTCACTTAACTTGGAATATACAAGGTCTCAATAACCCCTGCAAAAGTAAGCAGGTCTTATCCTATTTAAATTGTCACGCCATAATGGTGGCCTTTCTACAGTAAACACAGATCCCTCCCAAGCCATCACCCACTTTCGCTACCACCTGGGGAACCCACAGATATTATTCAAACTACCGCTCCTACTCCCACGGCGTTTGCATACGGATTAATAAAATCACCTTTCATCACAACACTACTATCACTGACTCGCAAGGTCGCTATATTTTACTCACGGGCACTCTAAGGAGAAAGGTCCTGCTCCTCAACATATACGCCCCCAACGTTGACGACCCCGCCTTCTTTCACGACATCTGTCCTTTTAAGCCGGGTTGACTCGCGTGTTCACACTGGGTGGCAACCTGAACCTTGCACTCGACCCCAGATAGACACCGCCAGTAACTGCCCAAGTGGCAAACTCCATGAATTAAGAGCCCTCTGCGCTGTATTGGATGACAATTCTCTTATGGACATTTGGCGCACCCCAGACCCAGACACCCCTGGCAACACCTATTTCGCCTCCCAAGCAATCTGGACCCAGTTGGATTACTGGTTCCTTCCAAACATGCTATCCACTGGATGCAAGACATTCAGGTACTCCCCCCGCACGCTGTTGGATCATGCCCCTATCTGGAAGACACGCGATACCTTATGGAAGTGGTTAGGAACTTCAAGTTCAACTTCAAGTGGATCCCCACCGAAACAAGAAAAACAGTCACCCAGGCCCTCGTCACCAGCAGGCTGGACTACGGAAACGCCCTCTATGCAGGGACGACGGCTAAGCTCCTGAGACGGCTGCAACGCATCCAGAACGCCTCTGCACGTCTTATCCTCGACATCCCCGACGCAGCCACATCACACCCCACCTGAGAGACCTGCACTGGCTCCCTGTCAACAAGAGGATAACCTTCAAGCTCCTCACCCACGCACACAAAGCACTCCACAACTCCGGACCAGCCTACCTCAGACGACTCAGCTTCTACACCCCCACCCGCCAGCTCCGCTCGACCAGCCTCGCCCTCGCCACAGTCCCCCGCATCCGGAAAACGACCGCCGGCGGCAGATCCTTCTCCCACCTCGCCGCCAAGACCTGGAACACCCTCCCCACCAACCTCCGACAGACCCAAGACCTACTGGCCTTCAGAAGACTCCTCAAGACCTGGCTCTTCGATCAGTAGCAGCACCACCCCCTTCTTCCCCCAGCGCCTTGAGACCCTCGCGGGTATGTAGTGCGCTTTATAAGTGACATGATTGATTAAATGGTCCTTCCCCTCCACCGCTTTATTTGACACCGTTTCACAGTGTTTCACTCTGAACTGCGAGAGGCGATCATTGACTACTTTCGGCTAAACACCAGCACGGTAGACACCTACGCTGTGTTATGGGATGCCTTTAAGGCATATATCCGAGGAGTTTGCAGATCTAACATGCTGGTATTCTCCGGACCCTACGTAGAGATCTGGCTCAGGTGGAGTCTAACCTGGCAGTACTGGACCTTTTAAACTCTCCACATCCCAACCCTGATTACTTATCCAAACGCACCCAGCTGTTGTCTGAATTCACAGACTAAGCAGAAAGAGAATCCACTTATCTCTGCAAATATGCGAAAGCCTGCAGATATGGCGAGGGCTCAGGCCCCACACTTGCCAGTCTGCTCTCTCCCCCCAGGAACTGGGTTATATCAGTAAACTGCACCCTCCAGATGGTTCTCAAACCACAGCGAATGAAGATATCCTACGTGATCTAACCTCATACATCAAATTATTATATACTACAGGTCTTGGCCCCGACGACTCATCACAATTAGCCTACTTTGAGGAAATAGCCATGGTATGGCTTACCACGGGACAATGTCAGTTTTTTGCCGAGCCCTCCACTTCAGAGGAGATCGCCTCAGCCATAGACTCCCTGGATGGGTCCAGGGGTCCCAGACTGGACAGCCTCACGGGCGCTTTTTATAAAGCATATAAAAATCTCCTCATACCCAACCTTCTGGAGGTCTACACAGAGGCCCTGGATAGGGGTGTCCTACCGCCATCCATGATCGAAGCTGCGATCTCTTTACTACTGAAACCCGACAGACTCAACTCTCTGCACCTCTTACAGGTCCCTGTCCATATTAAACTTCGATAATAGAATCCTTGCTAAAGCAATGGCTAACCGGCTCACTTCTTTTGGACCAAATTATTTTGCCCATCCAGACTGGATTCATCCCTCACAGATCCACATCACTTAACTTGCGTACTGTCTTCTCAGTCCTGCACAGGATATCCTCGGAGATACCAGCTGCGGTTGCCCTTCGACAGAGAAGGCTTTTGATTCCCTAGAATGGCCTTTCCTGCAGACCACTCTGCGGAGATTGGGCATACCCTTGCAAATGATAGAAATGCAAATTGTGATTTATAAAGAGCACTACTATCCTTGGGTGTCTAGGCACTGGGACAATCTGGCAGGTGAGAAAGGAAAGACAAATTTAGCCAAGCATTAGGGCATCGAAAACCATGAAGAGAAATTGAAGACCATACGATTTGTTAAACAACCATGTTTTAAGGGCTTTACGAAAGGTAAATAGGTTATTGATATTTTTTAACTTAAGGGGCATTGAGTTCCAAAGTTTGGCCGTAGCCGCTGCAAAGCTCTTGCCTTCCCAGAAGGCTTTCTTGATTTTGGGCACGACAAAATTAGCCAGAGAAGACGATCTTAAAGTTCTGGAGGGGGTGTACCATTGAAAGAGCTGCTTGATAGATTCTGGACCCTCAAGGTGTAGGGCCTTAAAAGCGATACAGAGATTTGAACTCCACCCGCTTTTTCACTGGAAGCCAGTGGAGTGAGGCAAGAGTTTGGGAAACCGACTGATATTTTGGTATCCCCAGAAGTAATCTTGCTGCCACATTTTGGACAATCTGGAGCTTATGCAGTGCTTTCTTGTGGACAGTTAGAAGCAGCCCACTACAGTAGTCAATTTTTTAAAAGACTATCACTGCCTTACGCAAGTCCACCGGAATAAAGGAAAGAAAATTCCTAAGTGATTTAAACATTAGGAAACAGGAGGAGGTGATGGCGTTAGCATGTCCAACAAAAGAGTTTCTCGTCAAAGTGTACTCCTAAGTTTTTCACTTTGGGGACAGGGATCAGGAGAGCTCCCATTTCCTGAGGCCACCACTTGGGAGACCAAAATGGACGCTTACCGAAGAGTAGGAGCTCGGTTTTGTCAGAGTTTAGCTTCAGACAGTTGTTAAACATCCAGCTCCAAATCGGTTGCATACAATCGTCGAAACACCTGGCAGATCTCTAAATCTTCCGTGACTGACACCACGATCTGGGTGTCATCAGCGTACGAAACTGAGAAACCAAAGCTTTTAATCAATAGAGCTAAAAGTGTTACATATAGATTAAAAAGAGTTGAACTCAGTGCAGATACTTGCGGTACACCACAGGGTAGCGTAAAAGACGAGCTGTAGACATTAGATTCCACAAACTGTACTCTTTCTGAAAGAAAAGATTGCAAGAGCTTGAGGGCAACGCCCCTTACGCTGAACGCATTTGATGAGAAGTCCATGATTTACAGTGTCAAACACTGCCGAAAGGTCTAACAAAATTAAGGCATTGTTGCCTCCACTGTCCAGTGTTATTCTTATATATTCTGTGGCTGTGATCAGAGCCAACTCAGTACTGTGTTGGCTTCTGAAGCCAAACTGGGATGGATCCAGCCGCTTTTGTTCCTGGATGAATAGAGAAAGGTCAATGTTCATGGCTTTTCCCATCATCTTAGCAGGGAAAGGAAGGCGAACTATTGGTCTATAGTTACTGGGATTGTATGAATCCAAATATATATATATATTTTTTTTTAAAGTGGAAGAATAGACACTATCTACCATTTTTTAGGAAACTATCCTGACAGGAACATTTGATTAAAGATCAATAGTAGATTGCTGGGGACGATGGCAGAGGCTAGGTGTAAGACTCTGGGTGGGCAGGGGTCAAGAGGTGATCCCGATTTGATTATACAGGTCTAGCACCTGTTCAACAGTGACGGGGGTAAAGGCAAGAAGAATACCGTTCGTGAGCCGATACGGTTCACGTAATTCTGTGGCTGAAATTGCTGCCTCCCTGGTGTTGGAAGCTGTTTGAGTACCACCAGCTGCCTCAGCCTGTAGGATATTAGTCCTGGAGGCCTCTTCAGAGCTTTGGCTTGCGACAAAGTTAATAGCCTCCACTTTATCTTTAAAAAAGGCAGCAAGTTTGTTGCAAAAAGGAGTTGCTTAAATTGGAGCTTTTAGCCTCTGGGAGATTGCTCAGTTTTGTCACTGTGGAAAAAAAGCTCTTTGGGAGTGTTAATGGCAGATTTAATCTTGTTTATAAAATAATTAGACTTCGCTTTAGTCAACAGTTTTTTATAAGATTGCATCGCCACTTTGTACATGATCTTACCATCAGCACTGTAGTTGACCCTCCATTTCCTCTCTAGTCTTCTGCAAGATTGCTTGAGGAGTCTAAGTTCTTCATCACACCATGGTTCTGATGGTAAGGATTTGTTTAAATTACCGCGTTTAACCGGGGCAAGATAATTGATGGATGAACTGATCCATTGATGGTAGGCTGCTTTGGCCAATACGGATGATTTCCTTGTAGACACGAGCGTGCCGTTTTGGGAGGTGCGTGGCTCCTGTAGCACCATCTTAGCGTGGCGTCTACTCTTAATTGTTTTTATGGTTGATTCTTCACTTGTTGCTTTGGTATTAATTTAATTTACCAGTAGCTGACACTGTACAAAGGAGCTTGTGCAGGTCAGCAGGGGTTGCTGGACCCCAGTTTTTGTTTTTATTTTGACCACACTTTTTTTTAGACTGTTTTTTCAGAATCACGACCAGCAAGCCTGCCTGCCCGCGCTCGGACCGCGCTCAGCGCCAGCCCCCCCTGCCGGTTTTGCCTCCCAGCCCCTCGGCTCTCGCAGATACACCAGCGATGAGCTACGAGAGCAATGCCACAGATCGTTTTTGCTCTGGTCCCACTCCATCCCTATTTGAGGAACCCTCGCACAAAGTATGCCCGGTATGCTCTCTCACGCTGGCTAACCACAAGATTGATTCGCTCAGGCACAAAATGTTGAGAGCTCGTCCTAGGTCGCCTGAGGTAGTTAAATGTACGCTTCTCAACACTCGCTCCCTCATAAAAAATGCAGTTGAACTGGCCGATTTTAGATAATCTCAATCTTGACCTTGCCTTAATCACGGAGATATGGACAGACTCTGCCTCTGGCCCGATCTTATCACAGACACCCCTCCTGGATATTTCCTTATTAGATTGGATCGGATAGGTAAGAGGCGGCGGGCTGGCGATTCTGTTCAAAGACCACTTCAAAGTAAGGTTTGACCCTCTGCCTCATTCTGATGATTATGAAGCACTGGCTTTTAAAATAGTTCTCTCGAATCACTACTCCTTCAATGGTGCTCTTATCTACAGACCATCATATCCCGGAAATCTCTTTTTAAACGTAGATAATACTCTATGGGATATTAAAGCAAACTCATCTGATTTCACTATTCTTGGGGATTTTAATTTTCATCTGGAGAATATAGAGGACTCCGATACTCTTGACCTCTCCTTGCTTTCACTCTTGGGCTTGTCACAACTAGTTTAAGATCCCACGCATTTGGGGGGTCACACACTCGATGGAATCTTTTCAGACTGCCCTTTTACTCAGGTCACTTCCTCTTTACCACTTGCGTGGTCAGACCACAGGGCAGTGATGTTCCAACTTAATATGTCGAATCATAGCTCTGTAGAGACCCCGGCTCAGTCCATCCCCAGTCATCGTCCCTGGTATAAAATATCGGCTGACCAGCTTGACGACTCCTTAACCAGATCCAAATTAACAGAAATATCTGACCTTGACATAGCTACAGAAGCCCTGGATTCTCTTTTACTCCACGTCAACTGCCTGCATCTAAGTTAATGGCTCACTATCGAACCCGTTCCCCATCACACGTTGCACCAGACAGGGGTGCCCCCTCTCACAGCTGTTTATTGTGATGGACTCCCTGGTCCACCACCCACAGAAAAAACACTTACATTGGGGACTTCATTTCAAACCCGGCCCACTACTCATTCCAATGTACATGGATAATATCCTCTTGTTTGTTAAAAAGCCTTCAGACAATCTTGCCCCTCATACGCAAAATAATTCGCTTCGGCACCCTCTCGGGCTTAAATATTAACCGGAAGAAATCAGAGCAAATCCCTCTCACTGATGCTACTGACCCCTCCCCCCCCCGGAGTATCCACTAACTTGGTGCACCGACACCGCCAAATACTTAGGCATAATCTTGCATAGGGACAAGGAACAGGTCATTCATCTCAATTACGGACCGGCCGTTAGCTAATTAACAGACCAGATTGAAAAATGGATTTGCCTCCCCCTGTCCATGGCAGGCAGGATTGCCATTATAAAATGGTTGTCCTCCCCCGTTTCCTTTGTTTCAAAACATCCCCATACCCATCACCGTCTTTCTTTACCACCCTACGCAGGCTGTTGATTTGTCCAATTTGGGCCGGACGGAGACCTCGAGTGGCTTGGGATACTCTTATACTCCTCTGAGCTTGGAGGATTGGCAGTTCCAGATTTTTACACGTATTTCCTGGTTGCAAAATCACAGTTTGCCTACCACTGGTACCATTCTGACGATGGATTACCATATATTAAACAAGAACGCAACCTTGCGGACCCTGTACCACTGCTCCCACAGGGTCTTAAATTCGACCAACAGATATACAGACTATCAACCACTAGCTGGGCCCCTCAGAGACTCCGCAGGACACTGGGCTGGGTCCTCTTATATTCACGGACATTACCACTTTCCCCTAAACCTTGGCTGCCACTCACCTAAAACTGGTGCAACGCACTCTCCCCTCCCATGCTCTTCACACATTTGGAGATCTATTTTCGAACGGTCATGCTTCCCCCACAGCAGACCCCAACTTTGCCCAAGCCACACTGATGGACCAATTTGTCTTCCGACTGCTACTCAGCACAGTCCGCTCACGCTTTCCTACATATCCACTGGCACCCGAAGACTTCGGACCTCTCACACTTAATTTACGGACACCCAATGGTAAGCACCATGTCTCGAGACTTTACCATGCCAGCATGGCCCTTAAACACTCATGATAGTAAAGTCGGGCAGCTATGGGAACGTGACCTTGACCACCCTCTGACTGAGACTGGACATATTGCTGCACACAAATCAAACTGGTATCTCCCAACCACCGTCATAAACTGCTCCACTTCCGGTTTCTACACAGAACCTACACTAACCCCTGCCGGCCTGGCCAAGATCGATCCCTCCAGATTTTCACAATGTCCTAAATGTAAGACAAAACCTTGACTTCGCACACATGACATGGACTTGTCCTGTTCTTACCACATACTGGACAGCTATTCAAGACTTTATCACACAATCTCATTCACACTTGTGCCCACCCCTCTTTAGGCACTCTTGGGCAATGTTGCCCCTATCCCTAAACATCTGCACTAGCGAGGTCTACGCCAATTGCAACCCCAATCCGCCAGACCCAAAGGTATCTGGCAACCCCTCTGTATATATTTATTATCCCATAGCCCAGACTCCCCCCAATGCCTCACCCATGGCAACCACTAACACTACTTCCCTGGACACAGCCAGTCAGGAAGCAGCCGACTGAGGACTCCACCCCCCTCCTCCTGTCTTTTCTCCCTCTCCTGCTCAGACTTCCCACCTTGACTAATACTGCTTACCGATAAGGATTATGATGTCCTTACCATACTTGTATATGCTTGCTCATGATGCTACTCATTATATATCGAGTTCTGATTCCTGAGAAAATATCGATCAATACTTTACAGAAGTTTGTAACATATGGTCTATTTTTCTTTGAACTTTGTTAAAATCAATTTTAAAAAATAAACAAAAAAGGTCAGTTTTTGTGTGCCCACTCGTTGGGGCTTTCCTAAAGTACAGAATCTCTAACACTGTCCTTTTCAAATTGAAACAGTCATGTTATGGAGCAGAGCTCCCAGAGGTTTGCGTCCATTTCCAAGGACAGCCATGGCATTCATATATCACCCTCTTGGCTAACATGCACCAATCTATGTCCTGCTCCCAGTCCCTCAATTGCAGCGCTTGCGCCACCTCCTAAACCTAACAATCTTACGATTGGCCACTGCTTAATTGCTACCTCTCTCGGGGAAGCTAGGGCTTCTGGCCATTCATCATCCTCAAGACCCTCCATTGTTCCTTCAAGTGAAGGAGAGTCTCTGGTGAAATTAGTTTTTTTGTATGTGAGGGAATTTGCATTGCGGAACATGGTCTTCTAGCAACTTGTCCTCTGGGGGCGGGGGTTCAGGGATGTCCTCTCCCTTGGGTAGTGCATGTCGCACCTGTAGGTAGCGAAAGGTCTCTGTTGGGGCTAACTGCTAGTCTTGCTGCAAGTCAACAAAAGGGATAACCTCTCCTGTGCCAAGAGATCCCCCACCTTGGAGAGGCTGATAAGATCCCATTTATCAAAGCCGGGTTGCGTCCCTAGAGTACCCAACCATTCAGAGTTCCACAGAGGAGTAGTCCGAGTGATTTTGTCTCTCCAACCAAGAGCACGGACCGCTGTGTGTCAGATGCTAACTGTTACTGCCGTAAGGCCACTGAGGTTGACGTGACATGCGGTGGCATATATAGCCCCAAGATGTCGTCCTGACTCAGTAGTATTTTTAGATAACTGGGAGGGCAATTTCTCAATCATACCACCCCCTCGTCAGTTTTTTTATGGATATACGCGCTGGGCCAACATCCTATAGTACTGTCCAGACTTTGTTCTCTATTGCTTTAAAGTAAGTCGCAGGGATCGGGTAGGGCGCGTTATGCAAGGCATAGAGAAGGCAGGGCCATCATTTTGAAGAGCGCTGCACAGCCCAGGAGCGACAGTAGTAAGGATCTCCAAAGCGAGACATCACGTTTTAGTCGTGCCAATGGTGGCTTCAGATTTGACACAGAACAAGTTTGGGTTCGGTGGAGATAGAATTCCGAGGTATCAAACTGCTCTGTAGCAATTTTAACCTCACACCACCCCTCCACTCAGGATATAGAGCAGGAATTTTGCCCTATTAATAGTGTAGCCTGAATAACGACCAAACTGGGTATGAATTTGTAGTATTCTGTCAAGAGTGAAGGCAAGGTCAGCCACATAGCAGACAGACACCCTATCCTCCCAGTGGTCGGTTCATCGCAGACCTTGGATCAACGGATCTCACCAAATCCAAGGAGCCAGGGGTTCTTGTATGAGTGCAAAAATTAGGTGTGAGAGCGGGCACCCCTGTCAAGTACCCCATTGGAGTCTAAATATCCGTGAGATTTCCCTATTACCTGTGACACGTGCCAAGGGTTTGGTGTAAAGGAGTATCCCTGCCATATAGCGCAGGCCGAAGCCCACCCTAGCCAGAACTTCAAAGAGGCACGGCCATTCGATAGTGTTGAAAGCCATCCGGGCATTGAGAGAAAAAACTAAGGCGTCTTCCTTGAGCTTGCCGGATTGACCCAGCACCCCGTGTAGGCGCTGAACATTACCAGCAGTGTTGCGCCCTGGCATAAAGCCGGATGGACCAGTGCAGAAACGAATGGCATGAGGTGGGAGCCTAGTGCTTTAGCTAATAATTTTATTTCGACGTTAAGGAGCAAAATGGGCCTGTATGGCACGCAGCTCTCTGGTGGTTTATCCTCTCTAGATATCACATTGATAGAGACCAGTCTCTGGTGAGTGGGCCATTTTTCTGGCTCTCCTTGTACATCTTCAGCAGATGGGGGTTGAGTTTAGGAGCAGCTAGCTTAGAGTTCAACTGATACTCCGTTACGGCCCATTACTTTTCCGGAAATGAAGTCTCGTATGGCCCTTGTAAGTTAGCCTTCAGTGAAATCAGCTTCTAGGAGTTCCGGTACTCTTTAGTGAGGACGGAAGCTGTATGTCAGCCAGGATTTCGCAGGATTCTTCTGCAGTAGCGGTCTCTGCTGAGGAATATATCTGCGTGTAGTATGCAGCAAAGAGCTTCACTATTGCCTGTCGGTCTCTTTCTCTCGTTTGCCATTTTCAGAATCAATTTCCAGCACACAACGGTTTGCTCGCCTATCCAGCCATGCAATGAGATTCCCAGCTTTATCTCTTACAACATAAAGGTGGTGTTGCGTTGCGCTATGCCTCGCCCTGGCGGCCTCCCATGTTAAATCCCTATATTCCTGTTGCTTAAGGCTCAGGTATGTCTAGCTTCTAATTGGTCCGGTCAAACGAGATTTTCTCTAGGTTAAGGGTTGTTCCCTCCCAAGTACCCATTAGGGCAACATATCTGCAGTTTGCATCTGGCCAGGTTTGGTGGATGGTAAGCGGAAACAACTTTGTGAGAAAGATCCCCACCCCCCTGGAGCCAGTAGTGTATTCCGCATGGGGAACCACTTTGCATCCTCACCTGTCCATTGCCTGGCAGGGACTGCCCATAAGATGAGTCTCTGGGAGGAGGACAATGTCTGGGTAGTGTCTTTATGTACTGCAGTACCCACTGCTCTCTTCATTTTGTTCCCAACGCCATTGACATTCCAGGACAGAAGGCTTGCTCATTGTCACAGCCATAAGGACGTCTGCCGCGGGTGTCTCCCATTTCCCTCACCTGTTAGTGCAGACCAAAGGGCAGGTAGTGATCTCACTCTGGGCACTCTGGGTAAACAGAACAAAGTATGAAGACAAACAAAAACCCAAATCAAACCCCCCTCCCACCCTGCATGGCAGACTTGGAACTGCCCAACCCCCAACATTGCAGAGTGTCTGTCGCTCCCAAAACCATAAACTATAGGTGGCAGTGGCAACCCCAGAGATGCCCCCCGCCCCCAAATTAGAAAGATCAATTGTTACCAGAGTTTGCCACCTTCACGCTCTGCTGAAAAATAGTTGAAGAGGCCCTTTGGTTGTAGTTGGTTTAGTATGAGATCTTCAAGAAAGAGGTCCACTGCTAGGCCCTCCACGCGCTCTGGCACTCTAATAGGAACATTATTTCTTCTCGACCGGCCTTCGAAGTCCTCTAACCTGGCCCCCAATACCTTCGCAGTCATGCGCAATTCTTTGACTTGTTTTTAGCAGTGTTTCAGCTCTGAGAGTGGAGAGCGAGTCCTCCGCTTCCTTCATCAGAGTTCCCATGTTGTACAAGTCAGCCCTCATCGGCGTGCCTTCTATGGAGCTGGAGTAAATTGGTCTCCAGAGAGTCGTGAATGCCTTGTATCGCTACCATAATGTCTTTAAGGGTGACCCCGTCTCCGTCAGCTGGCACCTGGTGGGGTGCAATGCCCTTCTGCCGCCAGTGTTTGGCCCCTGGGAAGAGTAAACTTATCCAATTTTGTTTGAAGAGCCCCCCTGTGCACCTTTGACTCCAGTCACTGCCTTTGGAAGTTGCCGAAAATTCAGAAAAGAAAGGAAGGAGTAGGGAGGGGGGGGTTTCACAGAGATAATCCCCGCCACCAACCAAGTGGAGCAATGAAAGTCAAATGCCCCATTGCAGCCTGCAGGTTTTCCCTCCACTCAATCCCGTGACCTCCTTCACCCCTACTCAGTCTATTGAAGGACAGAAGCTGTGGAGAGTGGGAGCCAGGGCGACTGCTACATGGTCACTGTCCTCCCTCTTGGTCAGGGGTCCGGGTCACCTCCTTAAGCATGGGGTTTCGGGGGGGATCTTCCAACCCTCAACACTTGCGTCCACTCTAGTCAAAAAAGGGAGGGAGAGAGGTGTACTATACTGCCCCCACACTGCTGCATGTGCAAGTGTGCTTCCAGGCTGGCAAATCACTTATGAGGGCACCTCTTGGGAACAGATGCTTGTTTGAGGCTATGGCTGCAAGTACTTACCAAGTGATCAGGAGGCAGCAGGGAACTTTGCCTTCTGGCAGTAAGGCAATATTGGGCCCCCAATTGATTCTGGCCAAGTAGCAGTCCAAGGGTACCACCACTGGTGTAGGCCGGGGTGAGCTGGCATCACATACTTCCACAGGTCCACCACTCTGCTCCCATCACCAGCAGATGTGCACTGCCCGTCGTTAGGGCCCGTATCACACTGTGCGGTGCTGCCACCCACTGCACCTCATCGGCTGCAATCAATCCGCCTCCATTAACTCACGGCAGGAGGTGGGGGGATGGGGACGGGAGCACCACAGTCCCAATCAGAGGCTGCTGTGCAGTCGCCTATTTCCCCTGTGTTCTTCAGGAGACCGCAGGCTGGCAGGGCAGAAGGCGCATTCTCAGGAGGGCGTCTGAAGTCACTCTGCTGAGTGAGACGCCGAATTCACGGGCACGCTGTGTGTGCAATGGGGTGTGATCGCTCACAATCTCTCGCTGTTTAGAGCCGGCAGAAGCACAGGGTCACCGCAAGACCGTCCTTACTCCGCTGGTGTCAGCGGCCGCCACAACTCCGCCCAGTCAGGACTCGACTGGATGACAACATAGCCATGCAGCCAGGGTCGGATTGGTAAGGCGGGGGACTCTGGCAATGGCCGGAATCAGAGTTTCAGCTGTGGGCTGGTGGGGGGGCAGAGGGGGATTGATATGGGCGGTGTCTGTTCAGATGCCACCAGCGGCCCAGTGCGTGCCTGATTGGGCTTTCTGGAGTAAGATGGGCATCCATTACCTCCCTTTTATCAATGGGCAGAGGTTTCACTCCCCTTCTCTCGCTGGGCCAGCTCATTAATGTATGCATATTGAGCAGGGGCAGTGGGCCTTAGCAAAAGTGGCCTTAGCAAAAGTGGCCTCACTTGTTTTCAGGTGTGTTTCACCAGTGTGAACTAATTTGTGTTTTTTAATCTAAGTAAAGTTAAGAAAACATGCCTCTGTTAGAGACCCCCCCTTCTTTTTATAAAACTTCGCTGAAGCAGCTTTTTGTGGAAAAGCAATACGCAAATGTGGGCCACTTTTTTTTGTGTGACCAGGATGATTTTTTAATCCCAATCCAACCCTGCGTGCAGAAGACATGTACTCTAATCCTACGCAGTCCTGGTGGTTGATTGGAGGACGAGACCGCAAATTGCATGCAGTAGGATAAAAGCAATTAGAAATCACATCAGAAAGCTAGCTGAAAACCCTACCAAGGGTCATTAAATAATTTGATACAAGTCAGCAGTGGAAGGCATGGTTGAACAGATCAGTTTAAGATTTTATGAGGACAGGTTAGGTTCTCTCTGTATTAGTATAAATGAAGTCAAAAACTGCATTAGTGCATGTTAACAAAATGCCAATGAGAACACAGTCACAAACCCACTCATCTGCTGTATTCCATTTTGAATAGATTCAGCTACCTCAGGGTGACTGTAAATTGAATGAGTTGCAAACATTTTTCACCTAGCCAAAACACATTTTTTTGAGTATAATACTCCTTACCTTTCCATTGTAGATCTCAAAGAAAGTGACGTACACATCAATGTCCAAGCTTTTGTACCGTGGTTGGCTCTGGAGGAGGAACACATCCCTAGCTTAAAAAAAAAAAAAGATTGTTGATTTAATAAACTGCATATTTGAAGAAAGGAAGTTAATTCATGATTTTATACTTACAAGCGAATGCATAGATGCCCTTTGAAACATTCTGACTTTTGCCAGAAAAGTCTCCACCCATTGTCTATTAAAAAAAGTTTAAAAAAGTAAGATTAGCAAAGATAACCATCCATGAAACCATAAAAAGACTGTAGTACTCAAATACAAGGGCATCTAGAATGGTATAAACCGCCGAACAAGCAAATTCAAGGCTGCTGACTACAGGTCCCTTAGCAACTGGCTACGGTCATTTAATCCAACAGCTTAATGAATGTATGATTGTAGTGAATTTGTGACATTGTAATTGTAGGTAACTGAAGAATTAAGGGGGAAAAGCAGGAGTGCATCACTAGATAATGTGAAACTACCTTTTACCCCCTGCCCCTCCCCCTCCCAGTAGATCTAGGGCTCTTCTACCAATGTTAATATGCACTCCCAGTTGGGAAAACGTTTCATAAGTTGTAAAAACTGGAACACACCAGTTACACACTAGGCCAGTTTCATGCCACTTGCTAATACACAGTTAAGCAATGGCGTAATGGATGAGAGTTACTTTAAAAGAGTTACTGAAACCGAACGCTTAAGCTGTGCCTTAGTGAGCTCAGTCTTTCAAGTTGTAAAGAACCATAAAGTTCATATTGGTGTTTGATATAAAATATCAGCCATCTCACAAATGAATTAAGCCACAAGAGTTTGTAAAGGAAGACAAGCAAGTTACTAAGCTGTGAAAGCAGCTCTTTATCACATGAGTATTAGACAATGTGAAACTTAGAAATCATCCAATACAATAAATCTGTAACATGCTAGGTTTACAAACAGGAAGTTTGTTTATAGTCCGTAAAGCCTACTTTTCCAAAACTTCCTTGCCCAGCAGTGATAGCAGCCCTAGAAATTATGTTAAATGGATTGTATAGGTTAAGCAAATGAAAATAAATGAGAATTCCTCTGGTAAAAACAGATCTGAATTTATAAAAGATACTAAAGGGTGGAGAGCCAGGATTACCTCTAATTGACTTATCATTGGATAATTCAAAGAAAAAGATGCTATTTAAATACAATAACAAACAGTATGTACCTGTGGTAAGTTTCTCAACACCACTCTTCCTACTGTACTATAGGACTTTGAGCAAGTGTTCTAACAATAGTGTTAGCAGAAGGTCCAGGAAAGTTTCCAGGTGGCAGCCTTCCCAGCATCGAATCAACTGCATGGTGGCCATGAACGTCACCCCTGCAGTCTTCCCTTTCACCAAGTGAGCAGTAACACTTTCAGGTAATAATGTCTCCATCTCTAGGTACACAAATGTGATTAAATTCAGTAGTCCTCTGACAACAGAAGCCTTGAACATACCGTTAAAAGTGTGACCCAACTGTACAGTTAACATTTTGATGCAAGCATGGCTCTTTCAATGTAGTAGCTGATCAATATGTTAATGTTGAGAGTATACAACATCTCTTTGAGAAGGATGTGATGGCCAAACTGGCACCCACTGTCATGCTACATCTAAGCAATTAGGTAGAGGTGAGGTTCCACCAGTAAAGAGTAAAGGACTGTCTGCACAGCACTCTTGAGCTCAAATTAGACCCCTGAAATGGTGGTGATAGTTTCAAAGAAAACCTCAAAGGGGCTGATTGAGAGAAACTGTTGGTGTTACTCAGATCACATCTACGCCCTAATAAACAGGGCTAGGTGGAGGTCAGACGGATAGTGGGTTAGTTTGGTTTGCCAGGAAGTTAAGGGATATGAAAACATTTAAATTGACATTTAGGGAGTTCAAAACAGGAAGTCATGTTAAAGAATTAAAGACTATAAGAAGTAGGCATGCCTTATTAAAAAAGACCATAAGGAAAATTAAATGTCAAATGGTCTACTGGAGAAATAGCAAAGGTATTAAATCGCCAACCACAATTTGAGAGGGGGAAGTAAAGGGAATAATGCAAAAGAGTGAAAAGGGCACATAGGCTTCAAATATGTCGGGACTTCCTCTTTAAAGAAATTCAGATGAAGCTGGGGGAACATTCTGATCCAACCATAATGTGTTAATTGAACTGATAAATATTAAAAAAGCAAGATTCAATGCAGCAGTAAAGACCACATGGAATTCCTGCTAGCATCTCTAAAGACTTTAGGTATTTTTGGACTGAGTCACTAGCTACCCACTAAAACTCAAATTGGACCTGTGTATACTGAAGAACTGGCAAAGGAAATTATTCATCCAATAAATGAAAGAGGAAGACAGAGGGGCTCGCCAAGGACCCCTTTGATATCTTTATGGGAATAAGATGCTCTAGAACGAGCCTGTGTGGGAGAGTGGTGCACGAAAGAGGACAGAAGGGTCAAAGGGGGGAAATTAAAGACTTAGAAATGTCAGCAGGAATGACTCTCTCTAATTAGACCCTCAGAAGAAGAGGACTAGAATCACCCAATAGGGTTAAGTGGAGGCAAGAAGGTGGCAGATACAATGCATTTCAATCAGTTTGATTTTCTCACTGGGGCAAGTGTGCATGTTGGGTTGTCAGCCACCCTGCAAACCAACAGGAGTCTACAGGCAACTAATAATGTCGTAAGGATGATGCCAGTGGTGGTTCTCATAGTACGTAAACCAAGAGCGAACAAAATGCTAAAGAGTGCTGGGGGTGGGTTTACTTCGTCTGTCAACGATTATTATTGATTTTGCAATATCCACAGGTATTGCTGTAACGTGAAACGAAATGGCTACTTACCTGTCGAGTAGTTTTGTAGCTGAAGAATTGACTGGATTTACATACTGTGCATTATTCCGCCATTTAGTGGTGGGGTCCCCCCTTGCAAAGTAGTTGCTTTCATTTTATTTGGCGTCAACGGTCCCACCATTTGGTGCTTAGTCCAGCCACTCCTGACATCAGACGCCCTCCCTGGAAGTCTCCACACATGATCATCTTCAGATTATTTTTTTCCCCAGCGATTGTTAATGTAATGTTCCGTGGGCTTCCTTTAGCTGTACCCTCAATGCCCCATGTTTACTTATCTCGCCTCATTTCCTGGGAAGGCGGGTAGGTCGTATGAGAATAAAGAGAATTCTACAAGCTGCATAACTACTGCTATAAGTAACCATTTTGTTTTGCAGCGTCAATCTTTTCTGGATTCACATGCTGTGCATTGATTTTGTAGCAGTTTCCTCACTGTAGTGGCTGGGCTGGAGAGGAGATTGAGCTTGTAAACAGGTGCTTCAGTACTCTGTCCCACTTGTGCCTCACTGTTCACCTACACGTCAATGCAGCAGTGTTTTGTGAAATTGTGTACTGACGACCATGTGGCTGCCATACATGTTAATCAGAACGTTGGCCAGGAAGGCTATTGCTGCTCCCTTCTTTTTGACTGTGCTCTTGGTTTTGTCTCTAGCTGTATGGCAGCTCTTGTGGCACATTTGAATTGTCTAAGTTATCCACCTTGCAATGGTATTTTTGATGACCAGTTCCTTTGTTATTGTCTGACAATGATACGAAGAGTTGCTTCCCCTTCCTGATTGGCTTTGTTCTCTCCATATAATACATTATCACCCTACCGGCATCCAGTGTGTGCAACGCACTTTCTGCGTGAGTCTTTAGCTCTTGGTAAAACTCGGTATCTGACTAGCTTGGTTTATGTTGAAGTGGGATTAATATTTGTGGTTTTATAAATCGCATTGCTGTCCAACAGGGTTTTACAGCGCTAAGCATAAGTGGTGAGGAGCAAGGCGGGAACCAAAGAAAGATTAGAAAAGCCAGATTAAGAGATTTATGGAAAATATTAAGGGAGGGGCACATTCTTAGCAAATCGGGGGAGAAAATTCCAAAGTTTAGCTCCTAAGTAGGGAAAAGACCGACTGCCCTGATGCGAACTTTTAATCCTGGGGACTGAGCACAAATTGCGGTTGCTAGCGCGGAGAAAATGACTGATGATAGGAAGTCACCAATGATTTCAAATAAGGACCAGCATTTGACATGGCCTTATGCATGTAGCAAAGGGCTTTAAACTTAACAAGTTTTTTCACAGGCAACCAATGAAGGTCTTGCATAAGGTTGGACGCAGAAGCTTGTTCAGGAAGATGGAATAATATTCTAGCATCCATGTTCTGAACCATTTCCAGACATTTAAGTGAAGTTTTAGATGCCTCAGGGTAGAGGATATTGCCATAGTCTAATCTGGACTGGATTAGGGCCTAAATAACGGTTTGCTGTGCCAAGAATGGTAATATAAAAAATATCAGGAGGAAGTGTAGGTAAATCTCCCTGACCAGTCTATCGACAGCGCATTTCCTTGGGAGCGATGGTATGGATGTCTGAATGTGAACAACTAGCATTTCGGTTTTCTGGTGTTGCGAACAGGTCAATTTCTGGTGCTCCCCACCTTTTGAACACCTTTTCGATTACTACCTTATCCAACGCCCACTCATGTGAGGCGGATGCTTGCCTGCTCAGTTTGCCACATCTGAGTAGTCTACTCTCGGTAGATTTATTGCTCTCATTGTTATCGGTCTCTGGATGGCCTATCTCCATATTTCCTGTGTTAGTCTTGAGGACTAAGGGCTTTATTACCCCCCCACCCCCACTGCTTGTTGAGGTAGAACATAGGTGACATTGTCTCTTTGAACTTGTATTAATTTGTTCCCCAACTTCTTCTGAAAGGCTTTAAAAGCTAGGAACATTGTCCTTTGCTCCAGCGGATTTATGTGCTGCACTGCTTCCTGTGGTTTCCATTAACCCTCTGAAGTTGAGCTTCCCCATGGGAGTTCCCCATCCCATATGTTAGGTGTCCGTGGTGATGGACACTGTTGGAGCTGGTGGTATAAAGGGTCTTTCTGCTGTTACATTAGTCTTGTTCCACATCATTTACTCCTGCACTCTATGTGTGACAACCACTAGATCTCATCAGCTGACCACCGCCTGTGATCGTTTGCTTTGGATCCATTCCTGGATCATTCTCGTGTAGTCTCGCAATGGGTGCGATGGTCTCAACGGTAAGTGTCCACACCTTCCTCGGGTGAATCTCAATCAAGGAATTACCATTGCTCTTCAATGTCTTTGGACCCCTCGCCATACTGGAACAGGCCCTGCAACTCTGGATTCTCCTCTTGATAGAAGAGTTCTTGTTACTCTTCTTGCGGCTCTGGCTTCATTGGGAGTTCCAGTTCCCCAAGTTTTTCATCCTCCAGTGTGCTTTCCGAAGGTTTCATCATTAAAAAATCTTGGAGGGAGGGGACGTAAAATTGAGGATTGCAGCCTTTTCGGCATCATGCAGTCTTTTCTTGCACTCGATTCGGAGTGCCGTTCTTCCTCTTCAAGTATAATCTTTTTTCGAGTTAAATGTAGTTATTAATCTTTTCTTCAGCATTGAAGTTTTGTTGCCGTTGGCTGGGTTGCAGACTTCTTGGCTTTCTCTCAACTTCAATAGATTTTCAAAGTTGGCGTCTTCTCCGAGGCTCAACCGCCTGCTCTTGTTGCTTCATCTTCCCTTCGGTCAGCAAAAAAAAAAATCGGCACTGAGGCCGTCTTTTGTGGTCTAGAAACCGAGGCTTTAGGCTTCCATCTTTTTCAGCGTTACCTGGGCCAGCTTCTCTTTTGATGAAACCAAGTCCTGGGCACACAAGATAATAATACAAAGAAAGGTATTAACAGAATTCAAGAAAAAAATCGCAAGCCACGGTCAATTGTTCTTGTAGATGGAATGTTACTTCGTCTTGAATTCATTTTTATAATTTGTGCCAAAGAAACCAGCCAACACGTGTTTCGTCGCATAAGGAAAATAATTCCGCGACTTCCTCAGGGCTGAATATCGGAGCAGAAAGATCTTGGTGGTCGCTCCGCCTGTGATAATTCCGACCCGGCTGGTCAAGAATAAATTCCCCAAAAAATGGACTGTTCGAGAGAAAGGACACACCACTGTAATGGTGATCCGGTTGTAGGTGGTACCGTGAAGTTGCTAAAACGATCGGTAGTTCGTAACTTGGAACGTTGATCTTCAGCGAGTGCGCTGTGGTTATTCACGGCAACCAGTGTCTGTTCCGAGGTCCGCATTGAAAGAGTGGTTCTTAACTCGGACTTCTATGGGCCCCCACATAATCATAACTAGAATCCAGGGCCCCACTAAATTATTACTGGAAGCCGGGGACCCCAGCCTAAGCATGTTTGATGATTTGAACCACAAAATACAGAAACAAAGATTCAAACAGATACACAAATGTGAAAATCTCTAATTTGTAAACAAATTAAAAATATAATGGAAGCTAAAAGCTTTCCTAAATTCAATTAAGGACACCCATCATCCATACTATATTCTGTAGATGAACTTTCATTCCTCCCACAAATCAATGTGGATATGAACTAATTTATCGTCCAAATTTATATTGCTTCCCATTTACGTAACAATAAAAAAAATTCAATTTTGCTTCTTTATTTACACTTCATTCGTTAATATTCTTTAATT
Source organism: Calotriton arnoldi (assembly GCA_963921515.1). Lineage (NCBI taxonomy): Eukaryota > Metazoa > Chordata > Amphibia > Caudata > Salamandridae > Calotriton > Calotriton arnoldi. The sequence continues at coordinate 1,381,456 of CAWUFW010003011.1, forward strand.
TTCTAAGCAGTCGCTACTCCCTGAGTAGGTGTCACACATTCCCCAGGGGTCCTCCAACCACAGGCTAACCGCTGTGCTAGACTATGGTTAATACAGATTCCACTTGCAGATATCGAAAAGAGTTGGGACTTAGTTGAGAGGCGTTCAAGGATTTTAGGGCAAAGGTTTAATCTTAACCACATTATGTATATTTTTAAAGGGTTAGAGACAGTTCAAACAACTTTTTGGGAAGAAGTTACTCAACCTTCAGTAAGCTTTTTCTGGTGGGTACTCTAACTGCAGACTCCTCACCTTGTGAATAACCCCAGGCACCAGATTAGACACAGAATGTTCTCAGGAATTCCCTCGAGCATCAGTAGGTGGTGTTGCGAGGCTCCGCGTTGGGGCAGACACCCCAGAATTAAGGTTGGGGCCCCTACATAGCTGCCACCTGCATGTGTCATTTTTTTGGATCTCTTAGCACCAGACGCAGAACCCTCAGATAATGCCAGTTTGCAGATCACTAGATTAGAATCTTATTAGCGTGATTAGATTAGTCCATTCCATAAAAAGGGGAGGAGGGTGTCGGTGAGGAAGCCGCAGTCAGACAGTGACAGCATGTGCTTGAAAGAGCGTTACCAAAAGTAAGTATTTTTTTTCTGATGGATATTTCTAACCGCTGATCCCTTGCCTTGTGAATAGATATCAAACGCTACCTCCTGAGGTGGTGGTTCTGTGGAATTGTTCAGAGGAAATCCTGCAGGACAGACTGGGCAAAATGCCTTTCCCTACATCTATCCAGGCAGCAATGCTTCATGAACGTGTGGATAACTCCCACAAAACAGCCAGGCAGATGTTCCAAGACTTACAGCGCAGTGGTAGCAGCCTTTGCACTGGTAGAATGAGCATGTAAGCCTTCTGGGAGCTGCTTCTGATCGGCCCAAAACAGACCGATACACAAGGCAATCTATATGGAGAGGCTACTCTTCTGTACTGCTTTCCTCCTCCTCACCCCAAAAAAGCCCACAAGGAGCTGATCGCCTTCCCAATGCTCCCTACTGCCATCGATGTAGAAGTTCAGAGCCCTCTTTTGGTTGACAATGCAAGTTGTTCTTCCTCCCTATAAGGTTAAGGAGGAGCAAAGAAAGTTGGTAGGGTAATTAACTGCCCTATGTGGAAGAGGGACAACCTTCGGGAGAAAGGCAGCTTTGGACCAAAGAACCAGTTTGTCTGGGAAAACGTTGGTATGCAGTTGCTGGACAGAGCTTGAAATTTGCTAATGCGACAATATGAAGTAATCGCAATGTTTTCAGCATCAGGAGATTTGGGGGGGGGAACAGTTGTGTAACAGTTCAAATGGGGAGCACATGAGGAAGGTGAGAACTAAATTATCGTCATACTGTGGTGTCACAAATTATGTTGGCGGGAACATCTGAATTAGCCTTTAAGAAAAGCATAACGTATATTTGTAAAGCACACATTCACCCGTGGGCATCTTGGCACTGAAAAGATGTTTGTTACACAATTCAATGGCATTCATTTTTATCAACCTCAGAAGGATGAAAGGTTGAGTGGACCAGCCAGTATTTGAAACTGTGACCATGAGGTCAAACACAGGCCCCTCCTGTGGATGCATTAGTCCACTAAGCCACCAGACCCAGCTAACCACAGGTGAGTTATAAAGAGATGGTTGATCAGGTAGACTTAAAAAGGAGCATAGGGTGTACAAGATACTTTTAAATGTTGCCACAGCAAGGCCTTGCTAACTGTGCCTATTGAGGTCGAAAGTTGCAGGAGAAAAACCATACATACTTCTCCCAGCATCCCGCATAAACTATTTTGGAGGAGGGATATCTAGCTACCAGTATGACACAAACTACTTCAGGAAGATAGAAAGCTATCAACTGTCATGCATGTGGTTGTAGGTTGTCAAGCTTGGGTGCAGGACCACGCCCTGCTGCTGCGACAAGAGATCCTCCTCAAGTGGCAGCCGGATCAGAGGACAGATGCTCATGGCCAGAAGTTCTGAGTACCTCTCTCCTCTCACCGAATCCGGAGATACTAGGATGACTTGGGCCCGGTCTTTCCTGATCTTCAGAACTCTGGCCAGGGGAGTGTAAAAGAATCCTGAGCCCCAATCCAGGCAAAATGCATCTCCAAGCAAAAACCACCCTGGGGACTCCATTGTGCAAAAGATTGGACACTGCGTGTTCTCTAAGGTGGTGAAAAGACTGAGCTAGGGTTCTCCCAATTGCTGGAAGACAACCTGTACCACCTCAGTGCAGCTGCCATTAGTGATCCTCAAGGCAACATCAGCAGAGTTTGTCTACCCCGGCATTTACAGATTCTGATCGGTACTGTTAGGGAGATTCCCTTCTCCATTCAGCTACTTCCAGAGGTACGAGGCCTCCTGGAAAAGGACCAAAGACCACACACTGCCTGGTTTGTTGCAGTACAACATGGTGGCGGTGTCTGAGAACCTGCATCCGTTTCCCTTGATGGTCAGAAGTAACGCTTTCAGTGTCCAGCGAATCACTCAACTCCAGCTAGTTGATGTGGAGATGGGCTTCTATCAGAGCACATTCCTCTGATCTCTATGAGCTCCCCAACCCAACAACTATGCATCTGTCACAACCATTATCCCTGGGTGAGGCAGAGAGAAGTGTCTGCCACCTTTCCAATTGTGGTCAAGCAGCCACCACTGCAGGCCTTTTGCAGTCACCTCCAACACCTGGGTGGAATTTGAAAGGTTATCTTGGTGAAGAGCCCAATGAGAATTCATATACTGCTGCAGAGCCCGCATGTGGCAGCAGATGTGGTCCAACAGGAGGCCAAAAAGCCTCACAGCCACTCAGGTCAAAGACTGAAAGCCAGAATGTCCTGGACTAGTTTAGGCAGAGGGAAATCTCGGAAGAGCTGTGTGTCCAGGATGGCTCTAAAGAAGAGCCGATATGAAGGAGTTCGGAGTAGCTTCAGCTTGTTGATGGAAGAAGAAAAAAGCAATGTCAACAGCTTGGCCGTCTGTAGGTGGTTTACAACTGAGGAGAGCCTGCCTTAAGCAGCCAGTTGGAGGAATGGGAAGACTTGTTCCCAACCTCTGCAGGTGGTCAGCAACCATCACCTTCGTGAACACCCTAAGGGCAGTGCCAAGACCAAAGCAGAGCACAGAAAAGGAATGGCTTCTTACCTGTAACTCCTTTTCGCTCATAGGGGTATTTCCATTATAGTCATAAGCGTTGAACAGTCCCGCCCATGTGCCGGGACACCGGAGCAGTTATAAATATCTTAAGAATAGATTTTCGCTTTTCTTCAGGAAGGCCTACAAAGACACTTAAGAGAAAGACAGATTATGCAGCCTATTTACCCAGGCTACAATGGCCAGATTCTTCATCATGAAGAGAAAAAAGGGCCAGATTATTAAAGCCTTGGAGGATAATTTGACAAACAGTATAAATATCCCTCACAAACCCTTTTTTATGATGGAGATGAAGGGAGCAGGACAGAGTAGCCTCTTAGGCAGTCATGTGTCTAAAAAAAAGACACTGTGCCTTTAGGAACCCAGATACCACCAGTATCTCATCAAGCAGAGCAAGCTAGCCCTGTACGGACCGGACTATAGTTGATAAATAATTGGTCTAATTTACAAATGGCCTTTGTTTTGTCTAAAAAGAATTTCAGAACTCTTCTCACATCCAGGGAATGAAGAGTTTTTTTCCGCTGGAGTAGAGGGATTCTGAAAGAATGTAGGGAAGGAGATTGTCTGGTTGACATGGAAGTCCGATACCACCTTAGGAAGGAACTTTGGGTGAGTTCTCATAACCACTTTGCTAGCATGAAATACAGTATATGGTTCATGAGAGAAGAGCGCTTGGATCTCACCAACCCTGCGGGCCGATGTCATCGCCACAAGGAAAGCGGTTTTTCAAGACAACTGTTGTAAAGATGCCTTGTGTATGGGCCCGAATGGGTCCTGCATAAAGCGTGAAAGGACTACATTAAGCTCCCATTGGGGGGTGGAGGGGTCTACGTCTGATGGGAGAAAAAGCCTTCATGCCCTCTAGGAAGTCCTTGATGACAGGGATTCTGAAAAAGGTTTGTGAAAGACATTTTCTGTAGGCAGTAAGAGCTGCCAGGTGAACCTTATTAGAAGAGAATTGCAAACCAGATTTTGCCAAACTAAGTATGGAAGAATGACATCTTCCTGGCAAGTGGTATGGTCCTTGTTGGATGAACACCATATGCAGAATCTTTAATTTGATGGCGTAAGCGGAACGTGTGGAAGGCCGCTTAGCTTCAAGGATCTCCATGCAGTTCTGTGGCAGATTGAAATGCCCATATTGCACTTATTCAGGAACCATGCTGCCAAAGAGGAGAGATTGGGATGAACTATCTGGCCTCCGAATTTAGTCAGCAGATATGGTCTGCATGGCCGCTTTAGATGTGGACGGATAGACCAGTGAAGGAGGTCAGTGAACCACTATTGACTTGGTCACTCCTGAGCTATGAGGATGATCTTTGTTGAGTACTGAGACAACTTGATGAGGACTGCCGGGATCAGGGGAAATCGGCGGAAAAGTGTAGAGAAATCTGCTGGACCAGTTGATCCATAGGGCGTTTCCCAGAGTCCCTAGCTAGAAGAACCGCAATGCGAAGCTTTGGCAGTTGCTGTTTTCTGCGGTGGTGAACAAGTCGATGGCCGGAGTTTTGCACCATTGAAAAATGTTTTGCACGATGTTTAAGACCCACTCATGGTTTTCTTGCAGTAGTCTGCTGAGTGAGTCTGCTTGAGCATTTTGGACACCTGGCAGGTGCGTTGCTGTGATTGTAAGGCCCCTGGCTAGAAGCCACTTCCAGACTGTCTGGGACTCTGTGACAAGGGCCTGGACCTTGTCCCTCCCCGCTTGTTGAGGTAGCACATGGTCGTGGTGTTGTCCGTCTGTACAAGCAGGGAGTGGGATGTGAATGGATAAAAAGCTTTCAGCGCCAGATGAATCACACGTAGCTTGAGGAGATTGATATGGTACGTTGATTCCCCCTGCGACCATTTTCCTTGAATTTGGAGGTGATCCATGTGGGCTCCTCATGCCAGTAGAGAGGTATCTGTGACTATTGTTTGAGACGGAATCTCCTGATGAAATGGAGCACATTGGAGGAGATTGGCTGGAGAGCACAACCATTTGAGGGACAGCTTCGCATGGAGGGATAATTGTATCCTGTCTTTCCAATTGCCCGTCAGTTGGTCCCACTGGTCCTCGAGATATTCCTGTAGGTCTCCTGTGGAGAAGGGCATTCGGTGCGAGAAAGATGTAGCAAGCCATCAAACCGAGAAGGGAGGATACTGTTCTGTGTTATCTGGAAGCTTTCATGAGAGCTTGACATTTCCGAAGGATTGATAAGCATCTACCCCAAAGGACACACTTTTCACCCTTGTAGTGTCGATAGAGGTTCCCAGATAGTGCAGAGTTTGAACTGGGACAGAGACAGACTTGCTGTGGTTGATTTGAAGTCCTAACCTCTGCAGGAGATCCCAAGTCCAATTGTAATGAAGATGAGCTTCCTGAGACGTGGACGCCTTAATTAACCAAAAGTCCAGGTATGGGTAGACAAATATTTTTTCTCCGGAGACGGGCAGCCACTACTGCCATGCACTTGAACGTTCTGGGTGCTGACTTCAGACCAAATGGGAGGACTTTGTACTGATAATGGTCCTGCCCCACTAAGAACCTCAAGAACTTGCGATGCTTTCTGGCAATTGGTATTTTAAAGTATGCATCTTGTAGATCAATGGAACAAAGCAAATCTCCCTGGTTTAACCGGGGGTAAACTTGGTGTAATGCCAGCAGCCAGAACTTTATGCCGAATCCACTTGTTGGCTGTTTTTAGGTCGAGAATGGGTCTGATTTCGTTCGAGTCTTTCTTCTTAACAAGAAAGTACCTGGAATAAATGCCTGTTCGTTGGTGAGGGACCGGTTCCACTGCTAGCTTTCGCAAAAGGATGTTGACCTCCGCTCGTAACAGTGGGAGCTGGCAACTGGATGGTTTCAGAGGTATGAAAGGTGGAGGACTGACGATCCACAAACAATATCCACTGCGATCAATATTCAGCAGCCAGGCATCTTGTGTTATGTTCTTCCACTCTGCCAGGTACTGTCGTACGCTTCCTCCCACCGGACTGGGAAACCGAATAGGGGGAAGTAATTCAGTGCTTCGATCCAGAAGGCTGTTTGTCTCCTTGAGCAGTCTGTTGGGTAGACCTCCCTCTAGGCTGCCTTCATTGGTACGACTGATCGGGACGTTGGTGCTGTTGCTGCGCACCGCTTTGCTGGCGGCCAGGATACCACTGAGAGGATTGACCCCTCAGGGAATAGAAACTGCGTTAATATGGCTGGAAAGATTTCCTCGGTTCCCTGGATCTCACTAAGCAGACTGCCTTGAGTGTGTCCATTTCGGTTTTCATCTGTGTCATTTCCTCGTCGGCATAAGCCCCAAATAGAGTGACTCCAGAGAACGGCAGATTCAAAATCCTTTGCTGTAATTCTGGTTTGAGGGATGTTAGGCGAAGCCAGGAATGTCTTCGAAAAGCGACGCCATGTCAGTACTCATGAGCTGCTAATAAGGAGGAGCCTGCTGCAGAACTAATGACTTTATTTGAGACCATCAACCCCATGTTCAGGATTTCCATGAAATCTTCCCCCTTATCTCTAGGGAGATGTTCTGTAAACAGGGTCATGGATTCCCACAGTGCCCGTCATATCAACATAGTAGAGCAGCAGCGCTGGCTGCTTTAATGGGAGTTGCCACTGTGCTGAACACTTTGACCCACAGTGTCAAACTTTCGACTCTTATCTGGAGGAACCGCAGAAATGGGGGTACTGGCGTGTTGTTTCTTTGCCGCCACAATGATCATAGTCTGGTGTAGGACCTGTGCGGAGGAAAGCTGGATCCGGTTTCAGAAGGCAGTATTGCTTGTGGAGCCTAGATGGTGCGGTCTTAACTGAGGCTGGTGTTGGAAACAGGCCCATTGCTGGGTCAAGGAGACCTGGTACTAGAATCAGCAAGGGTCTAGATGCTAATCTTTGTTACAGAGGCTCGAAAATGATAGATGTCGTTTGTGTTGGAGTAGACGTACGTATATTCAGTTTTGTTGCTCCTCTCAAGGACTTCTTGGAACGCGGGGACATCATCCACCAGCGAAATACATGGAGGTGGAGAGTCAGACAGTGATGGAGAATAACTTCCAGTAGAAGTGGAAGACCTTGCCCGAGAGCAGGAGTGGTGTTGGTGGTGGTGTTGTTGGTGGTGTGAGCACCTAGAAGTGGAAGTGCGTCATGAGCTATGACCATGGCGCCCAGAATGATGGTGCAACCTGGAACGTGATTGTGGAGTGACTGGCACCTGCGGTGGAGGCAGAGGACGTGGTGGAGGAGGATTAGGAAGCGGAGGAGGAGGAGAAGAAGATGGCTGAACCCCTGAAGATGGAGAATATGTTCTTGTATACTCAGTCTGGTGAGGTGTAGATTTGTCTTTTTACCTAGCCTCTTGTAGCCTAGACGACATCGAAAGAGTTCTTAATGTCGACCTGCTGGTTGACAGGGAGCGCTGACGGCACCTTGACGTCGGAGAATGCCTCAACTTCAACCTTCGCTGGTGCCTTGACAGCGATGTGGACCTCGATGGAGTCCTCGGCGTCGAACGAGATCTGTGGTTCGACGGAGCAATCGAAGACATCGACAGACCAGGCCTCGACGCTGATCTTGGGCGCTTGCTCGATGTCGTACTTTGAATAGACTGCCAACAGGTCGGCGCCGTTCCTCTCCTTGACGTCGATGTCCTCAACGTCGATCAGGTCTGATGTTTTTGTGCAGTTTTCTTCCTGGCACAACCTCCAGAGGAAGATGACAGAGGCCTGGTGGAGGTCTGACCCTCTCCAAGCCCTGATGTTCCACCTTAAGATTGTGCCTGTAGTGTCCTTCGCTCCTCCATTCCATGAAGGCGAATCTTCTCACGGTCTCTCAGGGTGCGTATAGAAAAGTTCCTGCAGTGATGGCATGACTCAGGAACATTATCCTCTGTCAGCTACACTAGTCACACCTTATGTGGATCTGTCTTGGCTGTCTTTCTCCTGCAGGCTGGGCACTTGTCAAAAAGAGATGGAATTTTTTTGACAAATTGCCTTCAATTTGTTAGAAAAAGACAAAAAAAGCCAGGGAGAGACCAAAGACGTGGAGTGAAAATGTTAACAGTAAAATTCAGTTAAGAATTTAAGGAAAAAAATTACTTTTGGTCGAGCTCAATGCTCCAGAGTCCTGTCAGCATGAGCCGGAATAAAGAATTAAAGTAACTGCCACCTGCTGTGCATGATGGGATACTTGCGGTATCTGGGTTCTTAAAGACTGTCTTTTTTAGACATATGACAGCCTCTGAGGCTTCGGTCCTGCTCCCTTCATCTTGATCATAAAACAGGGTTTGAGAGATATATACTGTTTGTCAAATTATCCTCAAAGGCATTAATCTGGCCCTTTTTTCTCTTCATGATGAAGAATCTGGCCATTGTAGCCTAGTTAAA